>OX578060.1:65776153-66026517 GCA_951215215.1 Andrena trimmerana
TTCGAATCGACGGGAATTTATCCGAGGATCCATAAATAAAATTTTGAATCGACGGGAATTCATCGGAAGCGCATAAATAAAATTTTGAAGCGATAGGAATTCATCCGTAGCTTCGGCCAATTTTCTCACTTTCATTTATATTTGTAGCGGAGAAGCATAAATAACTCTGGGCGTGGCTTGGAGGCCCTCGGGCCTCAAGCGCCTTACTCGAAGCCGCCGGGTCCTCATACAGAAACGGAATTTCTTTATTTTTCAGCGTATCAATATGAAAGTGACACCAATGGATTCCTTGCATTCTCCCGATTAAATTGATAAAAAAATATTTAAATCGGGACAGTTTTAACGAAACGGGCTTTCAATCCTGCAAATTAATTTTATGCGTAATATCGTCCCAGATCTTAACACGGTCAGGTACGCGTGTCTACACTTTCAACTGCAATATTGACAATACCTTCGATTCTACGGCCTAGAATATTTGCTCCGTATTGCGATGTTCTTAACCAGAGTTTCGCATCGATAGCAACTACTTAGTTACAATTAATGAGTTGTGCATGATTTTAATGACGGATAATTTAATTGCATGCTAGAAACTGAATTACTAATTGTAACTAAAAAAATACTTTACGACGTATAACACGAATTTCACGATTTAAGACAGTTCCAATTTCATCGAATGAGATTGGTTGCGTTAATTGCGCGTATGGGGTATGTAGGGAAATAGGCAAAGAGAGGGAGAGGGAGAGGGGGAGAGAGAGAGAGAGAAAGACAAGGAGAATCGGCAAAAAGAATTTACCGATTGTGCCAAGAAGTAATTACATGCAGAGTACCACGAGTTTCATTATACATCTTAAATATTTTTTTATCAATTTAATCGGGAGAATGCAAGGAATCCATTGGTGTCACTTTCATATTGATACGCTGAAAAATAAAGAAATTCCGTTTCTGTATAAATGATAACACCTCGCCGAGTACCTAACTCCGCGCTGCAGATTAGACGGGTCAACGATACAATGTCGCTCGCCTCGAGGACTCGAGGGCCTCCAAGCCACGCCCAGAGTTATTTATGCTTCTTCGCTACAAATATAAATGAAAGTGAGAAAATTGGCCGAAGCTACGGATGAATTCCTGTCGCTTCAAAATTTTATTTATGCGCTTCCGATGAATTCCCGTCGATTCAAAATTTTATTTATGGTTCTTCGGATAAATTCCCGTCGATGCAAAATTTTATTTATGGCGCTTCAAATAATAAATAATTCTGGGTGATTTTTATTTATGATATATACAGATAAAGTCTCTTTTATTTAAAAAGTTATTTAGATAATTTTTTATTTAAATAATGCCCATCTCTGGCTACAAGCATGACCGCCATGAGCGGGTAATTTGATTTCAGGTCGGCTTGCCAAAACTCGGACGCGATCGGCTCGAAAGCCAGCTATTACGAGGGGACCGAGACGGAAAGAATTATGTATATCATTTATATCGATACCGGAGTGATAAGTTTTTACCTTTCTGTCTCCTGTTAAATCATAATTTGTATCTTATTATTTGTTTACATATATATGTATTTTCAATGCTACCAAATAGTCTGTGAATACTGAATACGTCCATATACGTACTTAAATAAATACCATGTTCACAACTTGGGAAGAAAACTATTTTTATATCGACAATATTTTAAAATCTGAATAAAAAATATACTTCACACTTAGTACCTACTTTATGTAAAGGGAATATATAGGGTATTACCTTTTTCCGGATAGGTTCAGATTTAAAATAGAAAACGTGCGAACTATAAGCCTACAAAAAGGAATATTTCCTGGATGAATCATAATAACAACAATAAACAGGAGGCGAATATTTTATTATTTCAAATTAACGTGTAAGAAACATTTTCTATGTTCTCAGGTAATAATTTTAATCTATTACTGGTAACGATATCGTCCGATCGCGTCCGAGTTTTGCCGAGCCGAACGGAAATCAAATTGTCCGCTCATGGCGGCTATGCTTGTAGCCCGCATCGAGTCTCGGGGTCCCAAAACTGTCGGAATCTCGAGCAATACGAAAGTATTGGGACCCCGCCCGATCCCGCCCGAAAGTTGCCGGCCCGTCCCGAGCCCGAAAAATCAGGTAACCGCACACCCCTAGTTATGAAACTCACCGGCCAATAAATCTGAATACGATCTTAGAAGTTCGAATAACCGACGAGAACCTTTGTGTCCCGAGCCGCGCGAGATAGCCGTGCTCGGCGATGTGTCATCGATTATAAAAAAACAGAATTTGTTTATTTTTCATCGTATCAATATGAAAGTGCCACAAATGGATTCCTAGCATTCTCCCGATTAAATTGGCCGAAAATAATTTAAATCGAACTATTTTTAAGGAAACGGGCTTTCACTTCTACAAACAAATTTTTCACGTAATTTCCTTAATTTTGGTCCGAATTATATCATTTTTGGGGCCAATTTGATCGAGAAAACATGAGGAATCGACTGACGTCACTTTCGCAAACATCTGATTAGAAATGCAGAACTACAGATTTGTCACTGCTTAGCGCGCAACATTGTATGGCCCCGCTGGTTTTGAGCGCCGAAGCCCACGAAACTCAGCGAGTCGCATGATTGCCAGCGAGAAGGACAAGAGAAGACTTTCCATGGCGAAGGAAAATCAGCCTTCTACAGAACTCAAATCGAGAAAGACTTTGCTAATAAACTTTATATTCACGTCAAATAAATACTTTAATTGTAAAATTTAGGCGACGAACTATTGTTGAATTTCGCCAGTTCTTACATATGTCCCACTGGGTTCGGAATTCCTGATCCCAGAGTTTCATGCATTTACCAATTGAAATGTTGCTTCAAGTCATCGGGCAATTGCATTGTTTCGTCTCGTACATATGTATATCTGTTCGCGAGTAGGTGTCATGAATGACGCGACTTTTGTTTCCCAAATAAATTCACCCCTATCAGGGCCCTCGCTCGAACCGCTTGACAAGGAGACCGAACGATGTGAACCGAGTGCGAGTGAAATAGCGCACCAGCGGTACACCCTCGGTCGACGGCGACTTGAGTCATCCAGTACTGAATACGAAATGTTCAAAATTTCTCATTACACCTATATGAGAGTGTTACCATTCCTGGATTGTTGGTGAGTCAAGACACGAACCAATTCAGTCTATTTTTTCTTATGAATACATGATTAGAACACACTCTACGTTCAATAAAAATTTATCAAATTGCTCCATGTTTGATATCATTTTCATCGGGAAATCCTAAAAAATTCATCAGTAATACTTTCATCAATACTTATCAAAAACACGAACATTTTATTTTTCTGTACTGACTATTTTATCTAGCTCGTCGGTTTTATTGTTCTCGGCTGTCAACGGGCGGTCTACTAGGACCCGAAGGTCCACGCTCGCAACGAGAAAGCAAAACAGTGGGGTGGGTACGTCTTTCCCGATAAACTGAGCCCAAAGGCTTCTCAACAATTGAAACATTGGGAGGCTGTACATATTCTTTCAGATGCTTTCGGCGATATGCGCAACCATTTGTTTGCCCGGTTTCATGTCTAACAAGTCAGGCGATTTTGTTTGTGATAGCCATATATAAAGACAGTCCTGTAACGTTCACTACATCTTCAATTATAAAACTGCAAATATGTTATTTTACACATGTGTCAAGCTGAGTTTCGTCGGCTTCGACGCTTGAAACCAGCGGGCCCATACAATGTTGCGCACTAAGCACTGATGAATCTGAAGTTTTGCAATTTCTAATCAGATCCTTGCTATCGTGGCGTCAATAGATTCCTTATACTTTCTCAATCAAATTGGCCCCAAAAATGATACAACTCAAACCATAATTAAGGAAATTACGTGAAAAATTTGTTTGCAGAATTGAAAGCCCGTTTCGTTAAAAATAGTCCGATTTAAATAATTTTTTCATAAAAAAAATGCGCAGGCTGGATGCGCGTGATTATTACGTGGCTCCCTCCATAGACATATATAGACGGATCAGAAGATGGGACTATCGGCGTGGGGAAGGAAGGCTTGGAGGGGTAAAGGCATAGGTTCAGATACAGGCACGTCGGTTAGCTTCGGATGCATTCGGCATGCCTAACCACAGCGTTATTCGATTTACTCGTATCGCTCCCCTTACCGCGAACCTAGCCACCCCCCTCAGCTTACGCTCCGCCGTCTATATATGTCTATGGTCCCCTCCTCGAAGTGACAGAAAATATAACCTATGTATACGCTATATGACAATAAATGTTGAGCGGCTATTTCGTTCTTTTGCGCCACATTTGTGAACTTTTTATCATCCTTCCGAAACATTATTATTACGTCGCAACAGTATCTTTAGGAAATCGGGTCTGGCATATAGGTTATATTTTCTGTCACTTCGAGGACAGAAAATCCGGTCCTCCAAGTGACAGAAAATATAACCTATATGCTATACCCGATTTCCTAAAGATACTGTTGCGGCGTAATAATAATCCCCACAAAATTACCTTTTCACAAAAAGGTACAAAAAGAGCGCCAAGTATATAATCCCATCAAAAAGAAACCCATTTAAAAACATTGTCGTAAATTAAAAACCCAGCAAAAAGGAGACCATTTAAAAACGTTGTCGTAAATAAATATAAATCAACAGACGCGGTCGCGTCTGGAAGCTAATTCCCCCTTCCCCTCTACCCATAGGCACACTGAGCGACCGTGTATCTATGCAGGAAAGATAGCGAAATTGACAGGTCGTCGGAGCTATTTTAGCCTTATTATCTTATTTTATGACATAGTGCCCGTGTTTTTACATGATTGAGCGAATCATTTTTTTTTTCGAACCCATATGTCGTTTTACTTAATGTATCAAGCTATTTGTCTAAAAGATATAAGATTTATTCTGAATTAATAGTTATAAAAGTGACACTTTTAAAATTACGAGGTATGACGTCACGTTTTCCTCCTCCAATTGACGCCAGTAGGTGTCGCCTCGAAAGCATAATTTATAAATGTCACTTGGCTGTCATTCAATCATAACCTGCTAGTTGTTAACATTTTTGAAATGTCACGATGGTAAAGAAGATCTCGCGCGATAGCGGCGGGACGTGATCGGTTTGTTTGGAACGTAGAGGGCTCGCTCTTACCGACGGGCATGTGAGCCTAGGTTCGCGCGAAACACAAAACGAAGCGGGTGACTGGAGCTCTATTCTTTTTCGTATCGACAGTCACATGTCCTGGCATTCGAAAAATTTTCATTATTTTCTTACACGTAAGTGTGCTTCATTATTATTTTAATTAAGCTCTATGCATAATGAAACGAACTTATTTTCAATGAATGGGTTATTGTTTCATTATACATGTATACAGATTTATTTGCAGTCAAATAATAGTCTGCGCAGATTTTTACTAACCTGTTTCTCTATTCAAATGTGTATCTTTTTAGTATCAAGTCCCCTGGAAGGACATTCTATTCATCTCAGTAGGAGAAATAAAAGTACAAATATTATATTTGGTAAGTGACCTTTACATTTATGAATAATAATACGTATGATATATAATAGTGTTTATTACAAATTTTTTGTTTTTTTCAGGTTGGAATATTTCCAAATTAAATAAAGTACACTCGGTCAGCTGCTGTGCGCTATTCCGTGTAAACTTTATACAGGCTGCATACGCGCCTTATCTTATAACATCATTCGATAGGCTGCAGTGCGCCAACTCTCGAATATAAAAACTTTTAATAAAGTTTAAAGGTAGTTAATATATAAAAATACCAAAATGTATGTATATGTAGAAAATAAAGATCTGATATCTAGAACACAGGATCTAAATTTTAATGTCCCTCAGAAATATTTAACCGAAGAGGATAAGAAAACTATAAGATGTGAGTCAAACGATGGCCGGCTTGAGGATTCACATATGTCGGTTTTTTCTTACTTATTGTACAAAGTCGCTAATTACGAAATTCGACCTACCTATCTTAGACATAACCTTTTAGAAATCAAACCCGTTAGGAAAGATTTAGATCACATTCAAATTTTGCATCGTCCACAACATTGTTGGACATGCACTTACTATGACGGGACAAATATTTATATATACGATACGCTGCAGAATTTTGCGGATCCATTACATAAAGAGCAAAAACTGTTTTTAGAAAAATTGTATCCTCATATTACAATTACGGAAAAAACCGTGCGTTTTCCGATGGTCCAACCACAAAAAAATACAAGAGATTGTGGAGTCATGGCTATAGCAATTGCCGTTTCATTAGCATTTGGTATTAAACCACAAAATGTTCACTATAATACAACACTTATGCGAAATCACCTCTTGAAATTGTTGACGGAAGAAATACAGTTCGAACATTTTCCGCAAGATCTTAATGTTACAACTCCTCAACAAGTTTTGCCGTTACAAGTTGCACGGAAAAAATGTTACGAAAGGTTACGCAAAAATATTCGAAATCGAAAAATCAAGGTAGATGTTAGACAGCCATCCAACGGTAATATAATGACTGAGGATAACAAAAAACTGTTTGCTGATGAGAATAAATTTATGAATGATAAAATAGTAACTGATTTGAAACGTTCTTGTAAGCATTTGATTTCGAGAACAAATAACTCTACAGCAATTCCACGAGCGATGAAATTGAGAAAAAGGGAATTGTCAGAAAAAGATGAAAAGATCATTCAGATAGGGGAGTGGTTAGAAGACACGCATATAAGCCATTTTCACAATATTCTGCGACAATTTCATGGTTATGAACCCATGGATCCGCTTTTACTACAATATCCAGATGCAATAATCCCAGTAGACGAATCGAAAGAACATATACAAATTTTATACAGCCAAGCGACCGAAAATTGGTCTGATAGCACAGGTGGCCATTGGGTTTGCTGTTATTATGATACAAATTTGATTTATATATATGATTCTCTGAACAAAAGAATTGTACATCGACACCATGAAATTATCCTAAAACGATTATTTCCATTTTATCCTTTCGAAGAAAAAGGTGTCATTTTTCACTCGGTACAGATGCAAACAAATGTCAATGATTGTGGCGTATACGCAATAGCTAATGCCGTGTCACTAGCATTAAGAGTAAAACCTACTGAAGTGCAATATGATCGTAATAAAATGCGTGACCATTTGATCAAAATGTTAAAAAATAATGCCATAGACATGTTCCCTGTACTTCAATATTGTAATGATCAAAGAAACATTGATAACAAATTAATGGAGACTCCTTCTAATATGGTGGAACAAATTTTGCAAACTGATTCACAAAAAAATAATCCCGAGATTAATGATAGAAAAAATCATGATCGCAACTATTATAGAAAAAAAAAAAATACGATTAAAATTGCTGGAAAAAAATACAATATATGCAAAAAACATCGCATTGCACAAGTCGGAAAGATACGAAAAAACAATTACACCATAAAGTTTCATCTTTCTTCTGACAGATATATAAAGAATATTTCCAAATCTCTTCTTTCAGAAATGAAAAAGAAATGTGTAGTGAGTAGTCGATTTGAAGCTATGAAAATGTATAATTGGTGTTTGCAGAAAAGGAAAAGCTACTTATTCTATTTGAGAAAAAATATAAGACTCTTGAAAGAAAAAGCTGAGGTTGCTTTGACTCGAGCTAACAATTGTCCAGAATGTAATATTTCGGATAGAACTGAAGCATTATGTGCTATTCTTCTGAACCGTACTTTTATGAGGCGGCATACAAACACAAATTCCTGATAAAGAATTCTAAATGTGATTCTCATCAGAAAGAAAAAAACGAAAAGGACGACGACATAGAGGTAAATGAACATGAAAATAAATTTACACAATTGGAAGATCAAACAGAGACGAAAAAAGCAAATGGTGTGAATATTGACAAAGTTTTAGAACCTCTGCCAATTGAAACTAAACTTCTTATTCTCAATGAGAAAGGCCAAGTTACGAACGTATTACCATTATTAGACGACAATAACAAAAAACAAAGCAAAATATGGATGTGTGATGATATTTGTAAAATTGATAACGAATCCATTATACAAAGATATCAAGCATTGTTGAAGACTGCTGACAGGCTCAAAGTAAAGAGTGTTTATAAATTTGCCAAAAACTTGTTATCTTGCAGTAGAAGTTACATGTCCCGCAAATTAGGACATTCATTTCTTTGATATGTTGAACCTGATACATGCTCTTCGACATTTTTACCAGTTTTACTTTTAGCTCCCCATTTTGTCAATGTAAGAGTATTAAAGAGAATTATTTGTAGAATTTTGGAACAGTGCAATAATATAAAGAATCTTGACGAGAGTTTAGATGACACTGATATAGAATATCTAATAAAAATTAGTAAAGAAGCGATAGAGAAGAGTAGAACTACGATACCGAAATCGTACGAAATAAAAAATCTAAATGAACAAAACATAATGTCTAAATATAAAAATGCTTTTAAACAATTGACCAAAAGAACATTAGATACTGCTAAAAATGCGTGCATTTCATGCGAAAAACTGTGCTACCGTAAAGAAGTGATCAAAATTGCAGATATGAGGAAGCCCTTGACATCAAAATCATGGGAAAACTTTAGTGTTTTCGCAGAGAAAAACGGATTGTACAGTGATTTCATATGCAAATATTGTAAGGAAAAATTTCAAAGGAATCAAATGCCTCCAACTTGCGTTAAAAATAAGTTATATGTTGAAGAAATGCCAAAAGAAATATCTGCATTAAACGAGTATGAAAAAATGTTTATACAAAGAGCAAAAGCATTTCAAGTTGTCCAACGAATGGAAACTGTCTCGAAAGCCAAAAGAAATATACCTCATCAACATATGATCCAGAAAGTAAAAGGAAGAACATTTCATTTGCCATTGCCAATAAAGGAAACGCTCAAAAAGATTTGTAAACCAACAGATCCAATCAATATCAATCCAGAATTTTACATATTGGTGCGTAGTTTACCCACAAAAGCGAAAACGGTTTGGGAACATCTTGTAAATGTAAAAAACGTGTATAATGCTTTGGTACGTTTGAAACAGATAAATCGCCTATATGAAAATATCATTTTGCCTCCAAATCCAAATGAATTATTAGAAAATGATTGGCCGGAAGTTGAATATAAAATAGACGACTCCGACGCACAAAAAGAAAACAAAACAGCCGAAAACACTGATAAGCAAATCAAATTACCTGCATTGGTAAGTCAAGCTGATAAAGACGATGATATTTACGAGCAATACACAATTTATCCATTATACGAGAAAAGGATTAATGAAAAATCGACTACATTATATCAGCAAAAAAAGGTAAAGGACGCGCCAATTGATATTTACTGTAAGACCGTTGATCTCCAATGCTTCCCACATTTGTATCCTTATGGAATGCATGGAGAACATGAGCATAGAGAAGTCTATTTGACTGAATATGAATATATTAAAGCACGGCTTAAATCTAATCATTCTCAGTTTCGACTGGACGTGCAATACCTATTTTTCTTATTGAATCAAACAAATATTAGACGTTTGAAAGCTGGTATTTATCAAAAATTGAACGTAATTAATCCAAAAGAAAAATGTACAGCAAGTACATATTTGAATCTAATACAAAAGGACCTTCTAGAGCGTAACTTAACGACTATATTCTCTCGAATTCCAAATACAGAACCGTTCTGGCATATACCTAGAAGTAATTTGAGATGCATGCTGGAATATTATGGGCCAGCTACCTGGTTTCTCACTCTCAGTCCATCTGAATGGTTATGGTCAGATTTAATTGAATACGTTAAAGAAGTAAATACGCCATTTATGGATAAAATGTCGACTAATGAGATTCTAACAAAAGATCCAGTATCCGTGTCAAGATTTCTCGATAACAAATTTCACGCGATGCTACAGTTTCTTTGTTCTATCGATAATCCAATCGGGCACGTGGTACATTATTTCTGGAGAAGAGAATACCAAGGTAGAGGATTGCAACATTTCCACCTATTAATATGGATCATAGATGCTCCTATTCTAGGCAAAGATTCAGATGAAATAGTAGCTGCTTTCATACAAAGATATGTCACATGTAGACTTCCAGATCCAAAAATCTCGCCTACTTTGTATAGACGTGTGAATACCCATCAAAGGCATCATCACAATTCGTATTGCATGAGAACAAACAGGAACAATAAAAATCGCATAAAGCGAGTGTGTCGATTTGGATTTCCTAGACTTGTTACAGAAAACATAAAGATGAGAGACGTAGCTACATCTATAGCTGGAAGAAAGCAATTAAGAAGTCGCAGTAGATTATACGATTTGCCCCGTGACAAACAAGAAGTTAATATTATCGATTATAACCCAATTGTCTTAACAGCATGGGAAGGAAATATGTATATCCAATTTGTAGGTGAAAACTCAACTACTCTGTGTTGGTATTGCACTAAATACGTGACAAAACATGAAAAAAGTTATGCAGCTGAAATGTTTGTAGACGTTGAATCAACCAAATCATTATGTGCTCGCTTATGGAATATTGGAATGCAAGGTTTAAATAATAGAGAATGCGGTGCTCTTGAAGCTGCCGATACTTTGTTAGGAATATCTTTATACGGTACGGATAGCGAAACAACTATTAAACGCAAAAAAGAAATAGAAAACTTGGATCCTGAATCGACTGATATATTCTTCCCAAATATAATTGACGATTACTACGCAAACCGACCAGTCCAACACGAATCGATGAGTTTGTACGAGTTTGCAAAATGGTACGATACGAAAAAGGCACTAAACAATGATGATTGCAATAATGACGATGATCAAGATAATAATGATGATTCCGTACTCCAATACTTCGAAATAGGAAATAAGTAGTTCAAAAAAAGAAAAATACCTTATTTGGTAAATCACTACAGGAATAATTCGAAAACTCAGCCAGAAAGATATTTCTATGCCCTACTATTGTTGTTTCAACCTTGGAGAAATATAGATGAATTGAAAAATGGATGTGATACGTACTCAGAGTCTTTTTTAACAATACAAACTCTTTTAAATGAAGCAATGAATTCCCCTACAGCACATTTATTGCCGTAATGTCTCAGTTACATTGCGGTTAGATATTGGAAACATTGCGCGGAATATTGCCGAAATGTTACCGGTAAATTGCTATGTCCGCCCTGTGCAACATTGCAGGATATATTTCTGCAACATTGTTTCGGGATATTACAGCAATGGTAGCGCAACATTTCTGAGATTTTACAGCAATGGTAGCGCAACATTTCTGAGATTTTACAGCAATGGTCGCGCAACATTTCTGAGATTTTACAGCAATGGTCGCGCAACATTTCTGAGATTTTACAGCAATGGTCGCGCAACGTTTCCAAAATTTTACAGCAATAGACCCGCAACGTTTCGGGCAGTAGGGCCAAAAAATAAAAATAACGGTATTTCATATACATATATATATATAACGCACGTGTCTATGAGAACAGGAGAAATATTATCATAGTACATAGAGTATGACGTCCATGTGTCTTTTATAAATAGAAAATACTTTTACCCCAGGGAGATTCGAACCCGCGACCTGTAGCACCGTAGACGAACACTTTACCGCTGCAGCTACAACCATTGATTGAGAAGATTGCTTACGTATTCGAACTTATATTCCTACCGTGCAACTCATTAAACTCAAATTATTCAAAAACGAAGATTCGTTTTAACAAACACCATTACATCTCAATAATCGTGGAGCCGGATATTTCACAACAAATTCACGTCGACGCTTGATGGTGTATTAAGTTGATTCATATTCTGTTATGGAATATCCTGCATAGTACAAGAAAACAATGTTTTTTTTTTAGAGTTTTCAGCACATTTTTAATACAATCGTCTATCATAATTTTTTTTATATTTTTTTTATTTTCTAGTCTTTAGTGTTTGTGGATTTACATTTTACAGCTTAGGTTTCTGTGCAAATATCTTTTATTGCTGAATACAGTTTAATAGTTTGCTTACACCTTATAGTGCTAATTAACTAATTGTATTAATTACTTATATCACATATTGCCGGTGTTTACATATATTCCCTCAATGGTTGTCTGTGAAATGTAACACTGTATTCTGTTTGTCGACATATGTGACATAAGAAATTGATACAATTATTTAATTAACACTATAGAGTTTAAACAAACTCAGAGACTATATGCAGCAACAAAAGAGATTTGGAAAAAGTGTTACACGTGCCAATTACTGCCAGAATCCCTACTAGTACCGTTGAATTTATTATATATAATTAAAACGTTCCGAATTGTCGAGGGAAAATATCTAAGTCCGGGTGATGTTGCTGATAGATTGCTGGAATCTTGCACGTACGTTACGGCGCTTGCAACATATGTGCAAGATTCCAGCAATCTATCAGCAACATCACCCGGACTTAGATATTTTCCCTCGACAATTCGGAACGTTTTAATTATATATAATAAATTCAACGGTACTAGTAGGGATTCTGGCAGTAATTGGCACGTGTAACACTTTTTCCAAATCTCTTTTGTTGCTGCATATAGTCTCTGAGTTTGTTTAAACCGTATAATGTTAATTAAATAATCGTATTAATTATTTATCTAAGATATTGTCCACGTTCGCATATATTCGCTCGGTGTTAGCCTGTGGAATCTTAGACTGTATTCTGCGTGTCGACAATTCGGGATCGCTACGCGAAATTCCGGATTTATTGCGGATTCATTGCTGAGACGTTGCACAAACGTTGCCATTGCAATATTGCACGGCAATGTGTGCGCAATATTCCTGAAATATTGCACAAACGTGGACATTGCAATATTGCACGGCAATGTGTGCGCAATATTTCTGAAATATTGCACAAACGTGGACATTGCAATATTGCACGGCAATGCGTGCGCAATATTCCTGAAACATTGCACAAACGTGGCCATTGCAATATTGCACGGCAATGTTTCCACGATGTTGCAGGAATATTGCAATGCAACCTGCAATATAACGGCAACATTGTAATGTTCTGCAACGCTTGTGCAACATTCCTGCAACCAAATGTGCTGTAGGGGTTATCATAAGAAGTTGACTGATTTAGATGAATGCATTGAAGCCGTTAAGGAAATGGTAAATCAAAAAAAAAAAAGAAACCATCGCACAATAATCCTAATGACCGTGATGAAAATGCATTAGAATGTGAACCTTTCGAAATTGGCGATGCGATGAAAGATTTTCATGACGCTGCTAATAATGTTAACGGAGATGAGCTTTCGGAAATGATTGCTGGCTTGAATATTGAAGAAAAAAGTATTTTCGATAAAGTAATTTCGGCTATAAATTCGAAAAAAGAAATTTTGAGACTGTTTGTCAGTGGAGAAGGTGGTACCGGTAAGAGTCGCTTGATTCAAGCTCTCCAGGGTTATATAAAACAAAATTTGGGTAAAGAAACGGCTGTAACGGCGCCTACCGGAATCGCAGCTTTCAATGTTAACGGTTTAACAGTACACAGACTGTTTCAATTACCTGTCGAACTTGGCGGTACAACAAAAAAATATAAACAATTGTCTAACGCCGTTCTCAAAATATTACTAGATGAATTGAAAAATATTTCATTAATAATAATAGATGAAGTATCGATGATATCAAATGTTACATTGATGTATATAAACTTACGTCTCATGGATATATTCAATACATATGAATGTGACGAGGGCTGGTTCGGTAAAAAGCATATACTGGTAATTGGAGATTTACTACAACTCCCTCCAGTTCGCGAAGGTCCTTGTTACCTGCAAATGTCTGGCGAACAGGTACAAAAGTTTCTAGGATGCTTAGCAGGTCACAATTTATGTTCTTTATTCCAATACAAAGTATTAACGATAAATATGCGTCAAAAAGGCGATGAAACATACCGTCAACTATTATCGAGAATTCGTTTTGGCACACTGTTGACTTCAGATATGCAATTGTTGCAAACGAGACAACTAAAATTCAACTCGTCAAGTTATTCAATGAAACTTGATGAATTATGTGAATACATCAATCATTTGCCTGCTGACACTATTTGCTTGTTACCTACATGCCACCTGTGTGAAACTCTTAACAGTGCAATGCTTGAAAAAATTGAATCTGAAAAGATCGAGCTTATTGCTCAGGACCAGCTGAATTGCTCTAAATTTTTTAAAAATAAAGTAACGAAATTATTAAATAAATACGAAGAAGATCATTCACGAACTGCTGGTCTGGCCAAAAGTATAACAATAAAAATTGGAACGAGAATTATGATTCGTAGGAACATCGACGTCACTTTAGGACTCGTTAACGGTACTATTGGAACAATTATTTCAGTCACCCGATCTATTGACAAAAAAGATGATATCGACAAAATAACCATTGTCCTTCCAGGAGGCAAAGAATACGCTATAGAAAGAGTTTCCGTTAAATTTGAAGTAATGGAAAAGGTGTTGGTTGTTAGAAAATAATTTCGCATATGTCTTAGCTATAGTATCACTATACACAAAAGTCAAGGCTTGAGTTTGGCAAATTGTATTTTCTACTGGGCAAATTTATGTGGCTCTCTCAAGAATCACTACTTTGGAAGGACTTCATTTGATTAACTTTGACCCGCAATCTGTGGCAGCTAGTGAATCGGCAATTCTTGAATATAACAAATTAGGGGCTACTCATGATCCGCCACTTCCAAGTAACGAAATTCGCAACATCAAACATAAAAAAATTGGAGACAATTTGTGGGCCGTACCCAAAGGAGTGCTAGCTCATCAAATTCCCATTGAGGATGATGCTGAAGATTGTATAGAAATTCGTGGAATACCTAACACTGATCAAATATCAAGTTATGCGAATGCTATCATGCAATGTATTGTACAATGTAATGTAATCAAAACAAAATTATTAGAGTTTACAGAGTTCCACGAAATTCGAGATTTCATTAATGATTACTCGGAACAACATAAAAAAATAAATACTTTGAAAATTAGAAGTTTCATAGGAGGCAAATTTTTGCAAAAAGTTCCACAAGACGCATTTGAATTTCTTTTAGCATTATGCAAAAATTTACAAGGGCTCCAAAAAATGATTCAATTGGAAATGACAACATCTGTACAGTGCAGAAAATGTCCTCATAAAGAAACAACCACTAACAAGCATTATATTCTCCCCTTGCCCGTTAAAGAATTGTGTTTAAAGTCGAAGAAAGGTATACTTTTACAAGATTATGTTATGTTATTGCTTTACCGATTGGTTGGAAACCGAGACCGCAAAAATCATGCGAACAATGCTCGGAGCAAATGTTTAGTAAAATTGAAATAACTACTCCGCCAAAAATTATTATAATGCAACTATTGTTGTTCTCTTATGATGAAAAAGGCGACATTATTAAAGAAATTAATTGCAAAATAACAGCTGCTCCAAAACCGATATCAATATGTAATAAAAAATATAAATTCAAAGCGGTTCATATTCATGCATGATACGTGATGGTACATCAGCATGGAAATGTATTGACAACGACAAAATTAATCAAACGAAATGGCCCACAAACGCAAGAAATGTGTATATTCTTTTTTCGCAACGTCAAAAATGAAAATAAACCATACTTTTTAAACGATTTTATTCAGACTCGATCCTCTGTTTGCTCCTTGGACGTTTGCTTCATATCTGATAACTCAAATCTAAACCAATTCCAGCAATCCAATTGTCATGAAATTTTGCAGGCGAGCGTAGTTCGGATGACAATACAATATTTTAAAAACCAAATAACCCTGCGGGAGTGAAAAAGAATGTAATGGAAAAATGTATAATTTGGAGGAGAAAAATATATATTATTTATTATAATATATTATAATTAAATTAAACAATTTGTAAATGTTTTTTTTTAAGAAATTACGGTCCCCACGGCCGCCACGGCCACGGCCACGGCCACGGTACTGGGCCGTAATTAAATCTCGTAAGGCTGCAGCTTGTGACCGAAAACTCACGACCTGAGCTCGCAACGCCTGGAGGGTGGCCCAATGACCAACGTTAAAGTGGAATCAGACAGCTCGTGGCTCCGCGAGCCGGCTCGCCTCGTCTAGCTCGTCAAGTTGGCTTGGCGAGCTCGACTCGGCAAGCCATGACCCAGATAGCATCGTACATCCCAAGGACGTCCGTTTCATGTCCAGTTTATACCCGAACACCCTACGTCCATTTTGAACATACCTAGGATGTTCTTAGGACTTAAATTTCGGATGTTCTAGGTACGTCCGTTTCTTAAGTCCTACGGACGTTCTTAGGAATTAAATTTCGGATGTTCCAGGTACGTCCGTTGCTTAAGTCCTACGGACGTTCTTAGGACTTAAATTTCGGATGTTCTAGGAACGTCCGTTTCTTAAGTCCTACGAATGTTCTTAGGATTTAAATTTCGGATGTTCTAGAAACATCAAACAATCTTGTAAGTCACGTGATTGTTTTGTACGACTACATTTCGAATGTTGCGAGAACCTTCGTCTCGTAAGTCTTGTGAATGTTTAGAAGAACTGAATTTCAGATGTTCGAAGAACAACCGTGTTGTAGGTTTTACAGATAATTAAGGTTAGATTGCAAAACAGTCTTGTGATTGAATCTCGCCTTTGCGTTATTTTTCTGTGCAATGCAGTCGCTGAAATGTTGAAATGTTCCCAGATAGCACACGACGTCTTAGGACAGACATCTTTAATTCTTACACACACGACGTCTTAAAGACGTCTGTCATAAGATGTCGTTAAAACATCTGTTTTGAAACGGATGTGAAATTTTAAACAATGAGTCAAGAAGTCGAATGATGATATTCTGTAGAATATTTCGCGTCAATGCGCATTTTCTAAAAACAATTAAATACAAGTATATACCCAGAAATTAGGAGTAGTTCCAAAGAAGTGTTTTGGGTAGTTGCGAAAACAGGTTGTTTCGTCATTCCCCGTCTGTCTCTCGTCGGGTGCGGAGCACTTCCGACTGTTCTCGTCCCATATAACCTATAGGACAGAATATAAAGACAACCGGAAAAGTGTAGAAGGTGAAATAAAAGAAAGCATAGTGTGTAGTTAATTAAAACAAACGAGGAAGAACCAATAGTAAGAAGTCATCAACCAGAAGAACCTGGGAGAAGACAATGAACAAAATGAAGAGCGTCCACGTGTTGGACAGGCCATGGAGGGAGTAATGGAAGACGCAAGTTTCAGCCAATTGATAAAAAATAAAAGGAAAGCAAGTCCCATGGAAGGGCCAAAAACGAAGAGGAAAGGGGTAAAAGAAGATATTCCACTTAGGAATAGATTCGAGGTTCTCAGTGACAACGAAGATGGGGTTATCTCGAAAGGGAAGAAAGAAAATATAGCTGGCAATATAACGGCTAAAAAAACAACTCCACCACCAATAGTTATACATGGCAATGCTGTTTCTCACAAAGGGCTTACAGAAAAAATAAAAAGACATACAAAAGAAAAATTCTACATAAAATATAGTAGTAGTAGGATAAGCATCTATACAAGCAGCGTCAAAGATTATACAGAATTATTATCAAACATTGATGAAAGCACACAATACCACACTTATACAATGAAACAAGAAAAAACAAGGGCTTTTGTAATCAGAGGGCTGACAAGCGACATTGAACAAACAGAAATTCAAAACGAAATGATAGAGAAGGGTCTGCTAGGCGCCAAATGCATTCAAATGAGAGGAACATATAACCCTCTATTCATGGTCACAACAACCAGTTCCATTAATGAGAAGGAACTGAATCAAAAAATCAAATTTCTCAATTACACACGGGTCAGATGGGAGAGATATTTCAATAAGAAAAAAATAACTCAGTGTCACAGATGCCAGGAGTGGGGGCATGCCACAGCAAACTGCCATGTGGCAGCCAAATGTCTTAAGTGCGCAGAAGAGCACTTAACAAGGGAATGTACCAAAGACAGAAATACAGCAGCCAAATGTGCTAATTGTGGAGGCGAACATCCAGCAAACTCTACCAATTGCAAAGTGTATTTGGAAAGGCTAGATTGGACAAACAAAAGCAGAAAAATCCCATTCATGGAAAAGAAGAGAGAAGAAGAAATAAGGGGGAAAAGGAAAGTTCTGGACCTTCGATGCGAGGAAGAGTTCCCACACCTGAAAGCTCCAGTATGCAGAACAACAACTCAAGATTCAGCAGCAGAAAATCCAATAGTCAACATCAGGCAAGCTACTGTAGGAATCAGCAATAGCGGAATGGAAGAACTCACTAATTTTAAAACACTTTGTACAGAATTTAAAAAATTAGATAGTCTAGTCGACGTCAAACAAATGATAAGTGACATCAGAAATTTAAACAGACAACTAGCAGAATGTGAAACAGATCTGGCCAAATTTGAGGTATTTTATAACTTCACACAAATATTACAAAACAGAAATGGGTAGTTTAGTGATATATAGCTGGAACGCATATGGCATAAGAGGCAAAATAACTGAAGTAACAGACTTTTTGAATAGGAAAGGTGTAGATTTTTTATTTATAAACGAAACTAAGTTAAAAGCTACAGAGACCTTAAAAATTAGAAACTATAACAGCTACTGTAGTAATAGGGAAAATGCTGCGGGGGGAGTTGCAATACTAATCAGAAGGGGAATACCGCACGAAAGAGTAGAAATTAAAAGGGTGGTGTCTTTAGAACATATATGTATTAGGCTACAAAGTAACATACATTTGATAGCAGCATATAATAAGCCGTCGAATAGTTTTTCACACTCCGACCTGGACTCCCTCCTGGAAGTATCAAATAAAGTTTTAGTAGTAGGGGATCTAAATGCAAGACACACCAACTGGAGTTGCCACAGAAATAATAGAAATGGTCTAACACTAAATAGTTATATTCAGAACAATAACGTAACAATTCTGCACACCGACAGCCCAACACATATTCCCTACAATAATGGTACACCAACATTCATAGATCTAGTAATAAACAAAAACGTAATTAATATGAAAAAATTACAGGTATTGAATGAGCTAAATTCAGACCACTTACCGGTATACTTCACATTAGGAAATGAAAGTAATCCAAAACTGAAAAGAAGCATATTTGACTATAAGGGGGCTGACTGGGAACAATTTAGGGACATATTGAATGATAAAATAATTACTAACAGTAAAATAGAAACAAAAGAGGATGTAGATGAGGAAGTGTTGAAATTGACAAGGAACATACAACACGCAAGAGATAAGGTAATTAAAATGAAAACTGTGATAGCCCAAAATACTGAATTATCTGATTCTATACTTAAGGAGATTAAATTTAGAAATCACTTAAGAAAACAATGGCAGAAAACAGGTAGTTTAGTTTTTAAAGAATTATACATGGAAAAGCGTAAAGAGGTTAGGGCTCAAATAGCAGAGTTTAGGAACAAAAAATGGTCAGAGAAGCTGTCTAAAATCAACACGAGGGATAAAAGCCTATGGAGGATGACCAAGGTACTGAAAAGTGAGTATGAAGAAATACCATGTCTAAGGGAGGGAAATATTACAGCGCTTACGGATAGGGAGAAAGTAGAATTAATAGCTTCGCAGTTTGAAAACGTACACAAAATTGAACTGCAGAATAACACAATAGAGCAAAGTAATATAGTATCTGTAGTCAATAATTACTTACAAGGAACACTAAATAGTGGAGAGGACTGGTATAATTATCATACGTCACCAAAAGAAATATATTCAATAATCAAAAATATTAGTTCACATAAAGCTCCAGGCATGGACAAAATACAAAATGTAGTACTTAAAAACTTACCAAAAAAGGCAATAGTTCAATTAAATTATATCATAAATAGCTTATTCAAACTCATGTACTTCCCTCAATACTGGAAAACGGCTAACATAATACCAGTCCCTAAACCTGGAAAAGACAAAAACAAACCCACTAGCTACAGACCTATTAGTCTTTTATGTTCCATAAGTAAAATTGCAGAAAAAATAATTTTGGATAGAATTAAAAAACACGAGGAATTAAATAAAATTAGTAGGGACATACAATTTGGGTTTAGGAAGCAACACAGCACAGTTCAACAAGTAGTACGTATAGTCAATGACATAAGTAAAAATTTTAACATGGATAAGATAACAGTAATGGTGTTACTAGACATACAAAAAGCATTCGACAAAGTCTGGATTGATGGACTGATGTATAAAATGATCAAGCAAAACTACCCAGAAACCATGATTAGACTAATACACTCATACATAACCAATAGAAAGTTCAAAGTAGTAATTAATGATATTAAATCTAGAACAAAAGAAATAGTAGCGGGAGTTCCTCAAGGATCAGTATTGGGACCACAGTTATTTAGCATATTCCTCAACGACATCCCAGAATTTGAAAGAACAAATATAGCCTTATTTGCAGATGACACAGCTATATACGCTCATTCCTTTTGTGCCGTCGTAGCCGCGAAACAAATACAAATACATTTAAATATGTTAGAAAAATACTATAGTCAATGGAAAGTAACACTAAACCCAGAGAAAACAGAGCTAATAGTATTTTCCAAAAAAATGACAGGAAATAAAATCTTTTCACCAGTTAAAGTATATGGACAGCAAGTAGCTCCTTCAAACAATGTGAAGTATCTCGGGGTGCATCTGGACTCAAAATTAACGTATAAACATCATCTCAAAATGGCAATACGGAAAGTTTATCCAATTATGAAAAAAGTGTACCCATTACTGGTTAAAAATTCCTCAGTAACTATGGAAAACAAAAGACTGATATACACAAGTATACTAAGACCAGTGATAGTCTACGGTGCCCCAGTTTGGTGCTCTGCAGCAATGACAAACCTGAAACCATTACAAGTCTTCCAAAATAAATGTATGAGACTGATTTTAAATAGAAATAGGTATGAAAGAATAGCTGCAATGCACAGAGATGCTAATTTAGAACCAATAATCGAGTATATTAGAAACTTAGGACAAAAGTTTTACAAATATCAGCTGCAAAACGAAAATGCGTTTCTCAAAGATATAACTAGAATAAGACACAATAATAGCATATTTAGGATAAAACACAAACTTCCATACCAAAATTTACCGATATTTAATGAAGAAAGCAGCTATAACTAAGATAAAAGTACAAAATAGAATTATTTGCCATTGAAAATTCTAAAAGCAGGTTTTGCAAGTTTAGTTTCCTGTATAGCATAGATAGACGAAATATATTTGAAATTTTAAAAATCACACTGTGATATGGAACCTGAGAAGAAGATGTAGATCTAAAATAAGGGAAATTAAAGGTATAGCCTCGCTAGGGGTAGGAACTTTATAACACACCAAAGACTGTTAGAAATGTTGTATAGATTAGCTATAGTGGTTAAGTTATACATGTTATGTAATATAATAGTGCAATAAAGTATATGAAAAAAAAAAAAAAGGTTGTTTCGTAAGTTGGGAGTCCTGGGTTTCGATTCTCGTCACCGCCAATTTTTTTTTCTTTTTTTTTTCTTAATGTCCTAACCCAGACCTGATGAAGACGTCTTTAAAACGTTTTTACGACATCTGCAAAATGTTTTTAAGATGCCTGTTGGACGTATTTAATTTTACTTTCGGACATTCAGAAAATGTTCTGAGAATGTCCGCACAGCACGTCCTCAGGACGTCCCACTTTGTACATAGGACCTTCCTAGGACATTTAAAGAACTTAACGAGGACGTACAAGGGACATATGGACCTTCGCGGGACATCCTTCGAACATACAGTACGTCCGGAACGGACGTTCTTGGGACGTACATGAGATGGCTTTGTGCTATTTGGGGACCGATCAGACGGCTCGTGGCATCGCGAACTGGCTTGGCTCGTCTAAAGCCGCTGTGTTCGGGTCGCTAGTCGCAGTGTCTGTGAATGATACTTAAAGCAAAACGTAATGAAAAACTTCGATAGATCGATATTTACTAAGAACTATTCTTTGATCGTCAAATCTTAACTTTTCATCTAGGCCAGCTTCATAGAAACGCTAGAAATCAAAAGGATAATGACTGACGTGAACATGGAGACGGATGCAGAAACTGTAAGTAATAACAAAAAATCTACTATTATTATTATTCATAAACTCATAGCAGAGTTGCACTTGGCCAACGGTATCAGTGCACCTAGACCATAATTGTATAATAACAATACAACTAGAAGAAATTAGACCTGTAGCGCCAACGATTAGAAATATAAAACACATCTAAGTTAAAATATGCTTCTATGTATCCAATATGTTCTTGTTGCATTACATGTTAAAAAAAATAGGGAATTGCATGGTTCGAGAGGGCAAATTTATTAGCGCGAACGAATTTTGTTTTCGATTATTATTTTAAAAGATACGATGGTCAAGTTCGGTTTTTCAAATGGAACTACTTTTTCTGAGGACCTGAGTTGATAGTGCGTTCCAAGACAAATTCAATAAGCTTTAATGTATATACTTTATTTTCACTGGTTTCTAAGATATTGCGCTTGTAAATTTACTGATTTTCACTGGAAGAAAACTGTCTGGTATAGCACGGACCGGGGACGGTCTTACTGGCGTCACGGGTGGCACTGCCTGTTGAAATAGATACCTACCTGCCAAACGTCTACGCCAGGAATGGCAGGCCCAAAGGCTGGACAATTATTTTCCGCCAGAAATGCTACTTAGGTAGGTAAGGAAAGTAGAGACATGATGGGGAAGCTAAGGAAAAATGCAAATAAAGTGGTGATTGTTGCTATTAATTAAGTCTTTATCACTCCAAATACAACTATAAGTTAATGATTTAACATTTTTTACACACTTTGGACTATCTGAGGTCAGGCGTCTAAGTGATTAAACTTTACAAAACAGATGGGAAAAAACCGTCCTCCCCCACTCGCTTTCGCCAGCGACCACACTATTATAACACAGTGGCTTCCTAGTGATGTATTTGTCACCTGCCTAGCATCTTTTAATTAGGGTTTAGGGAGATGCCCCATATTACCTCGCTAGCCCGTCATACCCCTACTTCCCCTACATTTGCGGTATCGAGAAGCGCACCATTACTTTTATTTCGAACTTGCTTCTACGCTCGGATGGTCTGGCTCGTGGAGCCGCGATCCACGAGCCGTCTGATCGGTCATGGCTCCGCTCGCCTGGGCTCGCCAAGCCGACTTGACGAGCTAGACGAGCCGAGCTAGTTCGCGGTGCCAGGAGCCGTTTGATTCCACCTGGAGAGTAGTCGGGTCACACACTGCACAAATGATACAGGGTGATTCTGGAGCTACGCCCGTCGAAGGATGCGACCTGGTACCCCGTGGCCAGGACAACCCGCCCGCAGTCCCTCACCGAATTTTATGGCTTTTTACGGAAAAAGGTACGAATCCTGGGCCGAACGTAGCGAATTGAGGTCGAGTCCCCGCAGTCGAGGGTGAAATATAAATTATAGCGTATTAAGAAATTCTTTTCTTCATCGTATCGATAGGGAAATGACACCAATGGATTCCTTATGTTTTTCTGATGAAAATCATACCAAATATCATGCAAATTGGACTACTTTGACACAAGCTATTTGTATTCCCTATGTAAAAGTTGTCCGATTTACACGACATGTGTAATGATTTTCATCAGAAAACCCCAAGGAATCCATCGGCGACACTTCCATATCCATACGATAAAGAATAAAGAATTATTTTATTTCTAAAACAGATGCAGGGTAATTATGGAGCAACGCCCGCCAAGGAGATGCGGCGGCCTGGTACCCCGTGGAGAGGACAGCCCTTCGCTGTGCCCCGAATTGAAGTCGAGCCCCCGTAGTCGAAGGTGAAATAACCATTATAGCGTATTAAGAAATTCTTTTCTTCATCGTATCGAAAGGGAAGTGACACCAATGGATTCCTTATGTTTTTCTGCTGAAAATCATACCAAATATCATGCAAATCGGATTATTATTAACGAAATTAGCTTGAGATTATGGAAATAAATTTTTAATTTCCTTTATTATGGTCCGAATTACGTCGTTCATGGTGTCAATTGCATCGGCGGAACATAAGGAATCGAAGGGTGTCGTTTTCAAAAAGATCTGAAGAGAAATGCGGAAATCCTAGATATTCCTCAGATTTTAATGGTATTCAAACCTCTTCAAGGGTCTAAAGCCATAAAATTCGATGGGCACTGCGGGGTTTTATCCTCGCCACGGGGTAACAGGCCGCCGCATCTCCTTGACAGGCGTAGGTCCATAATTACCCTGCAGTGTGTGACCCGACTACTCTCCAGGTGGAATCAAACGGCTCCTGGCACCGCGAACTAGCTCGGCTCGTCTAGCTCGTCAAGTCGGCTTGGCGAGCCCGGGCGAGCGGAGCCATGACCGATCAGACGGCTCGTGGATCGCGGCTCCACGAGCCAGGCCATCCGAGCGTAGAAGCAAGTTCGAAATAAAAGTAATGGTGCGCTTCTCGATACCGCAGATGTAGTGGAAGTAGGGGTATGACGGGCTAGCGAGGTAATATGGGGCATTTCCCTAAACCCTAATTAAAAGATGCTAGGCAGGTGACAAATACATCACTAGGAAGCCACTGTGTTATAATAGTGTTGTCGCTGGCGAAAGCGAGTGGGGGAGGACGGTTTTTTCCCATCTGTTTTGTAAAGTTTAATCACTTGGACGCCTGACCTCAGATAGTCCAAAGTGTGTAAAAAATGTTAAATCATTAACTTATAGTTGTATTTGGAGTGATAAAGACTTAATTAATAGCAACAATCACCACTTTATTTGCATTTTTCCCTAGCTTCCCCATCATGTCTCTACTTTCCTTACCTACCTAAGTAGCATTTCTGGCGGAAAATAATTGTCCAGCCTTTGGGCCTGCCATTCCTGGCGTAGACGTTTGGCAGGTAGATATCTATTTCAACAGGTCCGTCCCCGGTCCGTGCTATACCAGACAGTTTTCTTCCAGTGAAAATCAGTAAATTTACAAGCGCAATATCTTAGAAACCAGTGAAAATAAAGTGTATACATTAAAGCTTATTGAATTTGTCTTGGAACGCACTATCAACTCAGGTCCTCAGAAAAAGTAGTTCCATTTGAAAAACCGAACTTGACCATCGTATCTTTTAAAATAATAATCGAAAACAAAATTCGTTCGCGCTAATAAATTTGCCCTCTCGAACCATGCCATTCCCTATTTTTTTTATATTTTTATCTCCAATAGTTTAGGAGAAAACCAGCTGTCCAGTCTTCCCGCGGGCACCCTGTATAGTTACGGTCTATATCCACTGATACTTAAGGGGGTAGACACGTCACGTGACCTGGCCGATTCGGCAGGTCGGTATTACAGCAGGTTTTTTCTGCACAGAAATGGTAATACCGATAGAACTGTTTGCTATTTCCGTATTTTATTCTGAATAAGGAAAGAAATTCTCAGCTGTTGCGTTGTACTTATAAAAATTTAAACGGAAGTCGGCTGGTACTGCAAATGTAGAAAATTCATTGTACATTTTAATTACTTGAAATGTGCTTATGCTACAATATTCTACGTTAGCAGTAAGGAATTATAAGTGAAAAGGGAAAATAGATGAGGGATGTCCCCAGAAAATGAAGTTTGTTAGGTTAGACATTTTTTTACTAGCGAAGCACCGAAACAGAACATGAAATACACTTATTACACGTCCTATGCAGAAAGCAGTTATGAACAAACATTATATATAAAATTGTAAGGAATCGATTGATGTCACTTTTGCAAAGATCTGATTAGAAATTGCAGAACTTCAGATTCGTCACTGCTTAGCGTGCAACATTGTATAGTCCCGCTGTTTTCGAGCGTCGAAGCCCACGAAACTCAGCGAGACACATGATTGTTGGCGAGCATCGCGTTTGACGACTCTAGCTTGAGAATCACCCCGTATAAATGCTAACAAACGATAGGTGAAGCGGCGTGCGTTTCAACTGCACATTGACAATATCGTAGATTCTAGAGCCTAGAATATTAGCTCTGTAATACGATGTTCTTCACCAGAGCACTGCATTACTGATGAAAATGATGCCAAACATGGAGAAATTCGGCCTATTGTTAGTGAACGTAGTGTGTGTGTGTGCCCTAATCATGTATGCATAAGAAAAAATAGACCGAATTTCTTCGCAACTCGACTTATTTTCGTGGACATAAACTCACCAATCCAGCGGTGGTAACACTCTTATCAAGGTGTAATGAGAAATATGAACATATTCATATTCAGTACTGGATGACTCAAGTCGCCGTCGAACGAGGGCTCTAATAAATGTGCATTTATTTGGGAAACCAAAGCCGCGTCGCTCGTGACACCTACTCGCGAACAGATATATGTATGTACGAGAAGAAGCAATGCAATTTCCCGATGACTTGAAGCAACATTTCAATAGGTAAATGCATGAAACTCTGGGATCAGGAATTCCCAACCAAGTGATGCATATGTAAGAACTGGTGAAATTCAACAATAGTTTGTCGTCTAAATTTCACAATTAAAGTATTTATTTGACGCGAATATACATATGTAAAGTTTGTCAGCAAAGTTTTTCTCGATTTGAGTTCTATAGAAGGCTGACTTTCCTTTGCCATGCAAAGTCCTCTCTTGTCCTTCACGCTGGCAATCATGCAACTCGCTCAGTTTCGTGGGTTTCGACGCTCGAATTCAGAGGGGCCATACAATGTTACGCACTAAGCAGTGACAAATCGTCAGTTCTGCATTTTTAATCAGATCTTTGCGAAAGTGACGTGAATCGATTCATCACGTTTTCTCAATCAAATTGGCCCCAAAAATGATATTATTCGGACCATAACGTGAAAATTTGTTTGCAGAATTAGAAGCCCGTTTCGTTAAAAATAGTCTGATTTAAATTATGTTCTGTCAATTTAATCGGTTGAATGCCAGGAATCCATTTGTGGCACTTTCATATTGATACGATGAAAAAAAAGCAAATTCTGTTTCTATATAATCGATGACACATCGCCGAGCAACGGCGATCTCGTGCGGCTCGGGCAACAATGGTTCTCGTCGGTTATTCGAGCATCTACGATCGTTACGGGGTCGGTTTGGTGTACACGATACGGACTTTTCGCTATCCCCACCACTTCTGTCTCACTCTTGACCGCCGAAGGTGAGCGCGAGATGGAAAGAGAGCGAGCGAAGGCACTGAAAGCGAGCGAGGACAGTACGAGATAGACGACGCGTTGATATTTTGTCTCGCTCCGTTTTTCGGACGCCTGACACTCCGTCCTTTGTGTGCGCGACGGGCGTGCGCGATGGTCGCAAGCGCTTACGGTGAACACGGGACCCGCTTCGCAAAATCTTGACGCAGGCCGGGCATATGTCATTTTTGCGCCCTAGGCGAACTTGTCAAATTGCGCCCTTTATTATATTACATTTATTTGAGATTATTTATAACTTTACTCTGTAAAATTAGGCAACTGCTAGGGCGTAAGGTTGACAAGAGGCGCAAAATGGCCTTTTCATTGTTGGCATTGTTGAAAATAAATTTTTAAATGAAATACTACAAATTATATTACAACGGTTTTAAACTACGAGTAAAAGTTTAGAGTAAGGTCATGAAGAAGCTGAATTAAATGTTTTATAATAAATGGCGGAATTTGGTAAGCTCGGTTATGTCGCAAAAAAGACTCGTGCCGTGCCTGGCTATCTGACTGTGGCGCGCATACGTCGAACAGTCACGATTCCATCTGAGCGCTCGCGCCCGTCGCGCACGCAAAGCGTTCCATCCCGTTCCCCCCTTCGGCCAGAAAGAAGCGAGAACCTCAGCCTCGGAATTAGGGCTCCGTTCATGATACGGGCTCAACGCCGGTCCCGACCAGCGAGCGGCTAACGGGACTTTACATTCAGATATATTGGTTGGTGCGTTTCGTAACGCGTATTCTCCCACCATAGGTACCGCTTGCCTGCCTCGGTGCTCCTGTTTGCAACGTTTTCTGACTCGTTCTCGTTCCATCTCATTCTCGCCTTCGCAGAACAAGAGTGAGCCAGAAGTGATGGGGTTAGCGCCAAGCTTCTGGTGTGTATCGGCCAAACCGAGCTGTCAGCATAGAAATACACATCAGAATAGGTGTGCCTTAGCTCCGAAAAAATTCAGGAGCTTTATTGGTCTGAACATTGATTCTTCATCTCGTATTGGTCATAACAGCCCAATGGCCACGTTCAGACGGAGCGAACAGCATTCCCGGTACCCCACCATACTCCTCGACCGCTGTTCGCGAAAACGAATTGACCGGCCAATATATCTGAATACGACCTTAGGATAAAGATATAATGAAAGATGAAAAATTATTCGAAGCCCAAGATGAAAGGCCTTCGAATAAACAAAGGAAACTAATAAATACCCGAAGCTAAATAAAATTTTAGATTTAGGGTACACACACCCTACTCCAAACCTCGTGTCGATCAGTCACTGGGGTCATTCAGAAGTATATTCTTTTATTTAAATAATGCCCATCTCTGCATAGGACCGTAAAGAATTACAAAAAAAAAAAAAGGGAGTCAACTGTTGACTGATTTGGGGACTTTTCCTTGTTGTATGTTATATACTATAGTCGGAAGAATAATAATAAGAGCAATAATTGCAAATAATTGCTGTAACTTCCACATTCTGAAAATATGATATCAGTAAATCAATATTTCCAGTATTATTAAAAAGTTCCAATCTCTTTTTTTATTTTAAATAATGTAGCCATATAATTATAACATAAATTCGTCAGCGATTTCAAGTGATGTATGTGTTACAATAAAATCGTTAATTTAGTAAATGTACACAGTTCCCAACAGTTATATGCCTAAAATGCATATAACCTAACCTACAATCGTACGAAAATTCATACATTGACTTCATCACACTTTTACTGTGGCTTGTGTATCCAGCTAACGCTTCAGTTTTGCTATGATTCCACGTCGGCAGTCCTCCCGAGTAGGCGCCATCTCGTATCCACTAGCTCAACTAAATTTGTCACATGACATGCTCTGTATTATCGCCAATATGGCGGAACTCGTATTTGGGAATGTAGTTGCGAAATTACGTTGTTTGTCCTTATATGACCAGATTTTGGGCTGGGTGAGGTCTCATTCGAAAGAGGAAGGTTCAATGCAGCCCGCTCCGGTCATCGTTTGTGTCACAAAACTCTTTTAGTGACCTAAAAATACTTGGATTCTTGCGGGTGTATTTTGTCGACTTTTGCTCTACTTTGAACACTCATATTATTAGATATCAACACAATCTCGCCAAACCATGACCAGAGCGCGCTGCACTGAACCTTCCTCTTTCGAATGAGGCCTCGCCCAGCCCAAAATCTGCTCATATAAGGACAAACAACGTAATTTCCCAAACCCATGTTTCGGGCAAGATTGTGTCGGTATACAGCGCGCTGCATTACCCGTGTCTACCCCCTTAACATATATCACTTTCTTCTATCATACGCCACTTTTAAAAACTCTAGATCATTTTGGATAATTAATTGTTTATTAATTTTAGCAGAAAATACACGAGGACGCCCGTCTCGTAAGTTTTAGTAACGGTAAACATACAGAAGAATAAAATAATAAAAATTAAAAAAAATACATTTAGCTAAATTAATTTTTCCAGACTCGAATGATGCTGCCATTTTAATGGCAGCAAACAAGGTGTCGGGAAGCCAGCCCGTTTGGAGGCCGCTAGCAGTCGGAACAACGGCGCCGCCGCTGTCAGCCGCCTCTACGACGCCTCCGCCGCCACCACCCTGTCCCCCGCAACAAAATATGCAGGGCCCGGCCACGGCAGATGGTATTATTTTTTAATAATTATATAAAGACCTCTTTAGGTTTTAACAATATAAAAATTGTCCGGTTTAGCCTGTATCAGCGGAGGCGAACAATTTTTTCTGGGCGTGCAAAAAATCAATAAAATTTTATAATATTATTGTTGACATTTATTAAAATACAGGAGGATATAAGACAAAAAGGCACCAGAGCAGCGGCTGGAAGGTGCGGGCCCGCCAAGAGACGTGGGCCACCCTCCAGGTGGTGCGGGCCCAGGCGATAAGCCTCCGCTCGCAGGCGAGCACCCTGCAGGAGCTGGTGCGAGCCCAGACTTATGGCCGTGGCCGTGGCCGTGGTGGCCGTGGCGGCCGTGGCGACCGAGGCGGCCGTGGCGGCCGAAATTTGTAAAAAAAATATTTTTAAGAAGTTTAAATAAATTATAAAAAAATTATAATAAGAAAAATAGTAGAGTATTTTTTTATATTACGTATAGTTTCTGGATCCGTCTCCATGTTTGCGTCAGCCATTATCCTTCTGATTTCTAGCTTATCTATGAAGCTGCCCAGTGCCGTGGCCGTGGCGGGCGTATTCGCAGCGGCTTTTTGTCTTTTTCGTAAAACCGCGAGAGAAAGATTTAAAGTCGTTTGGATTTGTGGTTATGGGTTATATTTATTGATTATTACTGATTGGGTACAATTTTTACCCCCTCGGGGTTATTTGGTTTTTAAAATAGCATATTGTCATCCGAACTACGCACGCCTCCAAAGTTTCAAGAGAATTTGATTGGTGAAATTGGTAAAAATTTGAGGTTACAGATATGTAGCAGACGTACAAGAAGCAAACAGAGGAATCGAAGCTGAAGAAATTCGTTACAAAAATACGATTTATTTTCAAATTTGACAGTACAACAAAAGAATATACACATTTTTAGCGTTTGGGGGCCTTTCGTTTGATTAATTTGGTCGTTGACAATATATTTCTATGCTGATGTACCATCACGGATCTTGCATGAATATGTACCGCTTTGAGAATGAAGACCGATAGGAAGTAGGGCACTTAATAATTGATAACAAATTATGAAAAAAGTGATGAAATCCCCCCCCCCCCACAAAAAACGTGACTCATGTATGAAAGAAGCTAATTCCCTTTAATTCACTAAAAAAATTCACCTACAAAGATTGTGAAATCAACTTTGCTAATTCCAATTGTATTCTCGTTCTCCGCTCGAACACTGATTCCTCTGTCACTTTTTATACTTGACATTCCTTTATTGGCCACAAATCAATTCAGAGCTCAGATTTTCAGCTTCGGTTTTAAGGAATTAGCGGGCGTTGTATAAGAAAAAAACTATGAAGTTGACACAAAAACTTTTATAAGAGGAACATCTGTTAAAAATGACGTATGAAGATCGTTTTACGATGGAAGATAATAAAAACTTGGTAGAGACTAATTTAAACGAATCAAAGTCGATAATAGATTAATAGCACATTCGGCAACCTGCACTAGTGCGCACTAAATGCGAACTTTTTCGCTTCCAATTGGCGAAAATTCGCACCCAGTGCGCACCATTGCATCCGTCCGAATACGCTGTCAGAGAGCTGCGGAGAATACGAATCATTTTGTTTTAAGTCGACTTCATAGTTTTTTTCTTATACAACGCCCGCTAATTCCTTAAAACCGAAGCTGAAAATCTGAGCTCTGAATTGATTTGTGGCTAATAAAGGAATGTCAAGTATAAAAAGTGACAGAGGAATCAGTGTTCGAGCGGAGAACGAGAATACAATTGGAATTAGCAAAGTTGATTTCACAATCTTTGCGTGTGAACTTTTTTAATGTTTTTAGTGAATTAAAGGTACAATTGGTATTAGCAAAGATGATTTCACAATCTTTGCAGGTGAACTTTTTTAGTGAATTAAAGGGAATTAGCTTCTTTCATACATGAGTCATGTTTTCTTTGGGGGTTCCATGTATTTGTAGGTCTCTAAAAGAGTTTTCTGACTCAAACGATGAGCAGAGCGGGCTGCATTGAACCTTCCTCTTTCGAATGAGACTTCACTCAGCCTAAAATTTGCTCATGTAAGGACAAACAACGTCAGCTCGTGATTGCATTCTCAAATACGAGTTGCGCCACATTGGCGATAATACAGAGCAAGTCACGTGACAAATTTAGTTGAGCTAGTGGACACGAGATGGCGCCTACTTCGGAGGACTGCCAACGTGGAATCATAGTAAAACTGAAGCGTTAGCTGGATACATGTGCCACAGCAAACCGTGATACAGTCAATGTATGTTTTTTTTGACGATTGTAGGTTAGATTATATGCATTTTAGGCATACATTGACTAGAAGCTGCTGGAAACTGTGTACATTTACTAAATTCACGCTTTTACTGTAACACATACATCACCGCTGTCGAATATATGTTATAATTATATGACCTCATTATTTCAAATAAAAAAAGAGATTGGAATTTTTTAATAACACTGGAAGTAGTGATTTACTGATATCATATTTTCAGAATGTGGAAGTTACAGCAATTATTTGCAATTATTGCTTTTATTATTATTCTTCCGACTATTGTATATAACAAGGAAAAGTCTCCAAATCGGTCAACAGTTGACTCCTTGATTTTCTTTGTCATTCTTTACGCTCCTATGCAGAGATGGGCATTATTTAATTAAAAGAATATACTTCCGAATGGCCCCAGTGGCCGGTCGACACGATGTTTGGGGGGAGGGTGTGTGTACCCCAAATCTAAAATTCTATTTAACTTCGGGTATTTATTAGTTTCCTTTGTTTATTCGAAGGCAGATACCACGTAGATACCATGTAGATTGATCGGCTCGAAAGCCAGCTATTACGAGGGGACCGAGACGGAAAGAATTATGTATATCATTTATATCGATACCAGAGTGATAAGTTTTTACCTTTCTGTCTCCTGTTGAATCATAATTTGTATCTTATTATTTATTTACATATATATGTATTTTCATTGCTACCAAATAGTCTGTGAATACTGAATACGTCCATATGCGTACTTAAATAAATACCATGTTCAGAACTTGGGAAGAAGACTATTTTTATATCGACAATATTTTAAAATCTGAATAAAATATACTTTACACTTAGTACTTTATGTAAAGGGAATATATAGGGTATTATATTTTTCCGGATAGGTTCAGATTTAAAATAGAAAACGTACGAACTATAAGCATACAAAAAGGAATATTTCCTGGATGTTTCATAATAACAACAATATACAGGAGGCGAATATTTTATTATTTCAAATTAACGTGTAAGAAACATAAGTTTTCTATGTTCTCAGGTTATAATTTTAATCTATTTGTTTCGGAAAGCATTAATTCCCAAAGCCGCCACTCTCACTCTCGGCGCAGCACCTCTTGGACTCAGCTCAGCGTCACAGATCGACTGTCGATCCGCCAATCGAAGACGCTGGGCAACGGTCAATCACCAATCATCGACGCTCCGCGACCGTCGATCATCCAATCAGAGCAACGCAGGCTGTTCCGTGCATTGATACAACACGACGAATGCAAGATGGACGCGAGCTGCCGTTTGAGTGTTCACAATGTGGTTCGACACGCAACATATCTTTCCTTGCACACTGAGCAAACAAGTGTCAGAGCAGAGCAGAATGTGAGAGTGAGATAAGAACAATGACACTTTTATCACATGAGTAGGCAAACGAGAGATTTCCAAATTCACTTTGAACAAAACTGCATAACCACGCAACGCGTTCGTTACACAAGTTTTATCGTACGAGAGAAGGTGACGATACCGCGTCAAGCACCACGTGGCTGCCTTGCAATTAGATTAATCGCCGGGGCGTGAGTGTTCCAATGAGATGCGAACTGTTCGCTGAACAGACTATGAACATTTACCGATACTTGTTCGATACTCGCTAGTGAGAAATGCGCAAAGAGTGTGGCACAGCAAATGAAACCGCACGCGACACGTCCTTCTATGGACGCACGGAGAACAAGAGTGATTTTAAGATGGATGATAATTTCCGTTACCGGCGTCGTCTCGAACAGTCTCGAAGATCGACGGACGTGGGAAAATCTGATTGGTAATCAATAAATGTGATGAGAAGCGATTAGTTGATACGTATTCTTGAACCGACTGGAACAGCGTCAAGCGTTGCGCTGATTGGATGATCGACGGTCGCGGAGCGTCGATGATTGGTGATTGACCGTTGCCCAGCGTCTTCGATTGGCGGATCGACAGTCGATCTGTGACGCTGAGCTGAGTCCAAGAGGTGCTGCACCGAGAGTGAGAGTGGTAGCTTTGGGAATTAATGCTTTCCCAAACATTCTGCCCGCCATCATCAGCTGGCCTGAAGATGATGATGTTATCTGAAACAATTGAAACCGCCAACCTTGCGATTGGCATGATTAATGATGTTGCAACTGATGAGGGCTGAGCCAAGCCATTCCTCTTAGGATGGATGTGGTTGATGAACGTCAGTGAGCTGATTTTTGATTCACTGATGGGTAGCGCCACATGAGCTGGATTTAAGTTACTCTCGCAGAGATGTTGTTGAACGATGAATGCAGCAAGCTGTTGTGTCACCTCGCTGAATGAAGTGGTTCCTGGCGCAGAATTTGCACTGGTGAATCAAGTGGCTCAAGATCCACCGATGATGTTGATCTCGAATGAGTTGAACCTTGCCCCTTCCATGTCTGGATTGCAATTGCGTCGTGCAAGAAGTATGATCTTTTTCTAAATGCACTGTGCTTGAGCTCGCTTCGAGATTGTATTAATACACGAGACGTCATTGAGATGAGAGTGGCTCACCAACATGTGTGTTCACGGAATTGTATTAATTCACGTGGGCACTTGTGGGTCACCATTGGACCAGTACTGATTCCATCCAGGGAACTAAGATGACGGGTTAGTCTGATGAAGCGAATAATCAGGTGGTCAGTGTTGACTGTCAACGACAAGTGATGTTGAATGCTGTGAGGGTGTGACTCTCGAAAGAGGTAGTTGGCCCATCATGTGTTGGACACGGATCCTCCTTTGTTGAGCACACACCACACACCGATGGAGTTGACTTCTTTTTTTTTTTTTTTTTTTTTTGAAGAGGGGGGAAAATGCATTACGCATACCCCGACATTTGTTGTCGGGGTTATGTGGGACTCCCCGCCTATAACATAGGCGGGATACCCACTAAAAACCCCCTCTGGTGGTCTCCACGGTGGGCCTCATGGCGGCGCCCGGAACTTCTGTTGTTGTCCGTCGGGCGCCGCTATTGTTGCCAATGAGGCCCCGCTAACATCCCAATTAAACTTTGGGAGGGGGGAAACCACCGACTGGGTGTCCACCCTGTAATCAAGGTGGACTCCCCGGTCTCCAGCACTGCACTACAAAGTGCGTGCATCCCGCGATAAGAACTTATAGCTAACTTAAAGCTAACTTAAGTCTACGATAAAAAACGAAAAACACGATAAAACCCGATAATAAAACGATAAAGACGCGGTAAACAACGCGATAAAACCCGAACGCGGCTCCCCATGGGGGACACCGCCGGGGGGATTACCTCCCCCCCCCCCTCGCGATCAACGGGGGCCGACCCTCTTTCTCTTCCTAGCGAGCCTTGTGCGCGCGCGGGCCCTCTCGGCCGCAGCCTCCTGGGCCAGTCGCACGCGCTCCGCTCGGAAGAGGCGGTCGGCCTCCAATTCCGCCGCCTGGCGGGCCCCCATAACGGAGGCCGCAAAATCGCGGAACGCGGCCCATTTCTCCGGGGAGGAAGTGGTAAGGGGCACCAACGTGGTGACTTCCACCGGTGCCCCGAGGCAGGCGGTCAGCACCACGCGCTGGGGGGGCGAACTCCGGGCATGCAGTGAGCACGTGCTCTGCATCATCCCGGGCCGCCCCACAGACCAGACACGCCTCGGAGGGTGCTTTCCCAATTCTGTGTAAGAATTTTTGGAAAGACCCATGCCCCGTCAGCAATTGCATGGACCAATAGTCCGAAATTACTGCGGGGCCCGAGGCGTCAACGAAGGTACTGACCGCCGGGACCAGGCGTCTCACCCACCCCGTGGGTGGGGACCTGTCCCATTCCGCCTGCCACTCCTCCATGGCCGCTGTGAGGGCAGCGGCTTTGTGGAGATGGGCACGCGTCTTTAAAATAGCCGGGTCGCCGCCAAGGGTGGGGTTCTCCCTATCCTGTGCTTTCGCACAAAAAATTGCGCGCCCCATTTTGGCCTTAATGTACAGCGGCATTCGCCCTGCTAAAACGCAGAGCGAGGCAAAGGACACAGTCCTGTATGCCGCTGTACAACGGATCAAGGCCGTGGGCTGAGCACGGCGGAGTATGGCCCGTGCACTCTCGTTGGCCAGCGCAACGGCCCAGACCGGCGACCCGTATAAAATGACAGACTCCCACACCGAGATATATAGTCTTCGGGCGTGGACGGATGGGCCCCTGGTATTGGGTAGGATCGCTGATAGCGCTTCTGAGACCCTATCCGCCCTAGAAGCAACCTCCCCCAGATGGGCCCGATAATTACGGAGGCAATCAAAAATTACCCCCAAATATCGGACCCTGGCCGCCGTGGTGACAGTGGCGTTCAGGATCGGAAGACATACTGTCTTCTCGACCCTGTGGCCAGTCAGGAGAATGGCCTCCGTTTTTTCCGCTGCCAAGGAGAGGCCGGTTTTTCGAAACCACGCTCCAATCCTCGGCAGCTCGGAAGCCATCTGCAACCTGACCTGAGGGAGGTCCCTACCCGAAAACAAGAGGGCGAGGTCGTCGGCGTACGCTATAGCACGCCCCGCGCCGCCCATATCTAACTCGGCGAGGAGTCCGTCGTGGACGGCGTTCCACATGAAAGGTCCTAGAACGGACCCCTGTGGAACGCCCGCATAAATATTACGGACCACGGTGCCCTCATAAGAGTGCACCGTGATCCCGCGATTGTTAAAATAATCCCGAAGGAGCGCCCGAACACGATGGAGTTGACTTCTGACTGGAGCTCATCGTATAAATCCAAATTGATTGTCAGATGGAAATGAGACGTCATAGTTTTATCCTGAGATCGCTTGAGACAGTGGTCCTGAATTAGACCAGACAGACATGAAAGACGAGGTACCATTGATGAGTGTTCCATTGAAGTTTGATAAAGGATGAGAAGACTTGGAGTGAGAGAAATGCATTCGATACGGATGCAAGTTGACAGTGTGGCCTTCATCCGCTGGATTATTGCCTTGGTTCAAGTCACATTGTGGAGATGAGATAAACGTTAATGAGATGCAACTTCTATATCTTGAGATGATTCTGAAACAAACTGAACTAGCGTAAGTGGTAATGTTGAGAAGTTCAGGTTGTTGATGGGACTCCAAATGACACTTGAGTGTTGAATGTAGCAAATCAAAGTCTCGGTTTGGCCTCTTGCGAGCGTGAGTGCACTGAGTACCAACTGTCCTCAGTATTGTCAATACAAGAGGCGTTTGCACACCAGGTGACTTCCACGTGATGTTGATCCCCGCGATTGTAAGTTGCGAGAACACGTCTGGCCACGAGTGAATGAATTGCAATTTCTTTCGAAGTGCACTGCAGGAGAAGGTTATCGTGAGGTTACAAACAGCCAGCGATGCATGGTCTGCTTATGAGTCCCTCGTTAATGGAGTGATCTTGGATTGATTGGGAGACTCTGAGATTCTCGATTCCTTAAGAGAGATGAGATAATAGCACAACAGAGTTGTAAATTCTGCTTATGCTGAGATAACGAATGTTATGGCAACATCACGAGTCTTGTTGTGTAGATTGAGAGCCCTTGTTTTAGCAATTCTTTGATGATATCTTGTCATTGCTTGTGAGAGTCAAGGTATGACTCAGTTGAATCTCGCGATGTGCAATCAATTGGAGAAGCTGTGCTTGGAAGTCTTCCATGGCACATATTGGTAAAAATTGATTGTGAGACCTTCCAGAGTGATGTTCGAGTAGTGATCCATTTCTGTATGTAGATTGAGAAGCCGTCCACCCTTGAGTAGTAACACTGTTGAGATGAGGATTGATATGATGAGGGTTGGATGAATATGACTGGCACGCTGTGCCAGTATTACTGCAGTAGAGAATAAGGAGTGGGCTTGAGAAGAGTACACGGTGCTGCCTTGACCTTGGAGCACACGAGTGAATGCCTGTTGAGGAGGCATCGAGTGTCGACACTTTGTGATTTGTGGACGGTGAGAATACGGTAATATAAAATACCGCCGCCATGGCGTGTTGATAAGTATCAGAAAAGTAGAGTAATTCCAATGGTGAGTTGCTGTACGCGATAGACCACCTAGAGCATGAGTGCTTGCAAGCTTGTGATGTTTTCTCTGATGCTGGACCAGTGAGAAGAATTGGGATGGTCGTTGATCATCCCCGTTAAATTGTACAGCCATAACTCTGGCAAATTCCTTTGAAGGAGCGGTGACCGTTGATGGATGTTGAGTGGATCACGAATTGTGTTACTTTGTGGGAAAATGAGATGAGTTGTTAAGTTGATACTCGAACTGCTTGGAAGGGGACGCAGCTGATTCACCACGTCCATCCTATTGTATGGGTTGGAGGAGCTTGAGGGTTCCTGATTGATTTACAATAGTAAAATGATATGGAGCTTTGATAATATTTATCGCTGCACAGAGGTGAGAACGAGAATCTGCACGACCACGCGGTTTCTGTCACGTGGCGACCACACAATTGTATTAATTGGCAGCACTATGAGTGTTCAAGAGCTGAGTGATCTAATGAGATGAGTGTACACAATGAGATGAGTGTTCAAAGCAAACTGTAAGAAGAATTGTAATGTTATGCGCGATTTAATTGTGAGAAATGCAACAAGAATGATATTTAACGCGACGCGTTTCAACCATCCCTTTCGCAAGGAAGCACACACGAGAGCGAGTGTTGTTTATGGCGAATTTGATACAGCTCCAAACTCCGATGAGGTGTTGAATTCCATTTTGAGAATTGAGACGCAGCCCGCGTCGCACAGGCCTTTCCATAGATGATTTGTACCAATGAGTTCATGAGCTGTCTGAGCATTGCCAGATACGTCGTCCATGCATCCAGCATACATGATTGATGGCCGGAATTGAACAGCTGATATCATTAGATGACATTGATGGCACTCTTACCATCTGGATGATGTCTCCGGACTCCTTCCTGAGTCCACGCTCGCTGTCACGATACGCATTGGTTTTGTTGAAGTTGATGAGCATGCCTGTATGTGCGGGCGCTGATGAGTTGACTTGCAAGTTGTGTCCTTTCATGAGTTGATTCGCCAATGATAAACCAGTGAATTTGAATTTTCACATTCCAATTGCCACTTTGAGGTTATGATCTGTAGCGATCTTGAGGGCACTCGAGGTTGAGTAGAGCTCTGAACACCCAATGCCAAATGATTGATGATGAAAGATGGCGTTCATTGAGCGTTGAGAATGTCGGTGAGTGCAGATTGGATAATGTTTGAATGTCAACAACACCAAGTTTGTGTACCAATGCTGCAAACAGACGTACCTCGTCGAGGAGCGAGCTGTGAGTACACGTGTAAATGTTTCTAATAAGGGCTTGTAAAGTATTGAAACGACCCACCTGGGTTTGATGAAAGTTGATGGTGAGTCTGGAGCCTAGCTGTTGTGAGATGAGTTCCCATCATTGGGATTGGTGAGTGAGAAGTCATCATGCATGAGTCTGATTGTGCTGAGATTTCCTCGCTGAGGCTGGTTAATGTTGAGTTTGCCCTTGACTGGTTTGAGTCAAAATACTCGTGATCCAGGAGATTCGATGGCCAATTGGTTTCGAGATAGTCGTGTTCTTTGATAAAGGACTGGTGGAGTTCCTCCACCTGAGCCGTGTAATGCCTCACCTCGTCGAGAGTGAGGTTAGGTACACACGTTGATAGCCCCCCCCCTTGAGGGCCTTGAGCGATTCAAATCTGCTTACTTGCAGCGACCGTTGCCTCGTGGTCGCTATTTTCAATAATCGTATTTGCACCGGTGTGGTTGAGCTTGAGCGTTGAACTAACTGCACTATATTGCACCTTTACCGTCGCTCCGGCTCGAAGGACCAAAAAATACGATTATTGAAAATAGCGACCACGAGGCAACGGTCGCTGCAAGTAAGCAGATTTGAATCGCTCAAGGCCCTCAAGGGGGAGCTATCAACGTGTGTACCTAACCTCACTCTCGACGAGGTGAGGCTTCACACGGCTCAGGTGGAGGAACTCCACCAGTCCTTTATCAAAGAACACGACTATCTCGAAACCAATTGGCCATCGAATCTCCTGGATCACGAGTATTTTGACTCAAACCAGTCAAGGGCAAACTCAACATTAACCAGCCTCAGCGAGGAAATCTCAGCACAATCAGACTCATGCATGATGACTTCTCACTCACTATTACTGGTAACGATATCGTCCGATCGCGTCCGAGTTTTGCCGAGCCGACCTGAAATCAAATTGGCCGCTCATGGCGGCTATGCTTGTAGCCCGAATCAAGTCTCGGGGTCCCGAAACTGTCGGGATCTCGAGCAATACGAAAGTATCGGGATCCCGCCCGATCCCGCCCGAAAGTTGCCGGCCCGACCCGAGCCCGAAAAATCGGGTACCCGCACACCCCTAGTTACCAAACTCACCGGCGAATAAATCTGAATACGATCTTAGAAGTTCGAATAACCGACGAGAACCTTTGTGTCCCGAGCCGCGCGAGATCGCCGTGCTCGGCGATGTGTCATCGATTCTAAAGAAACAGAATTTGTTTATTTTTCATCGTATCAATATGAAAGTGCCACAAATGGATTCCTGGAATTCTCCCGATTAAATTGACCGAAAATAATTTAAATCGGACTATTTTTAAGAAAACGGGCTTTCAATTCTGCAAACAATTTGTCACGTAATTTCCTTAATTTTGGTCCGAATTATATCACTTTTGGGACCAATTTGATCGAGAGAACATGAGGAATCGACTGACGTTACTTTCGCAAAGATCTGATTAGAAATGCAGAACTGCAGATTTGTCACTGCTTAGCGCGCAACATTGTATGGCCCTGCTGGTTTCGAGCGTCGATTTCTTGACAGCGTGCAGGACAAGAGGGGACCTTTCATGGCGAAGGAAAGTCAGCCTTATATAGAACTCAAATCGAGAAAGACTTTGCTGACAAACTTTATATTCATGTCAAACAAATACTTTAATTGTAAAATTTAGACGACAAACTATTGTTGAATATCGCCAGTTCTTTCATATGCATCACTTGGTTGGGAATTCCTGATCCCACCTTTTCATGCATTTACCTATTGAAATGTTGCTTCAAGTCATCGGGAAATTGAACTGCTTTTTCTTGTACATACATATATGTGTTCGCGAGTAGATGTCACGAATGACGCGACTTTGGTTTCCCAAATAAATTCACATTTATCAAGGCCCTCGTCTGAACCGCTTGACAAGGAGATTGAACGACGTAAATCGAGTGCGAGTGAAATAGCGCACCAGCGAGAGACCCTCGGTCGACGGCGACTTGTGTCATCCAGTACTGAATACGAAAATGTTCATATTTCTCATTACACCTTGATAACAGTGTTACCACCGATGGATTGGTGAGTTTATGTCCACGAACATGAGTCGAGACGCAAAGCATTTCGGTCTTTTTTTTTATGAATACATGATTAGGACACACACTACGTTCACTAAAAATGGACCGAATTCCTCCATATCTGACATCATTTTCATCGAGAAGCCCTAAAAACTCCATTGGTAATAATTTCCTCAACACGTATCATACATGAACATTTTATCTGGCCTCTCGGTTTTATTGCTCTCGGCTGTCAACGGGTGGTCTACTGGGGCCCGAAGGTCCTCGCTCGCAGCGAGAAAGGAAAACGGTGGGATGGGTAGGTCTTTCCCGATAATCCGAGCCGAACCATTTGCATGCGCAGCTTCATGTTGCACGTCAAAAATTCTTTTAATTACAATTAGTAATTCGCGTGTAATAGTTTGTAAGTGCAATTAAATTAGGCGTCATTAAAATCATGCACGGGGAACCACGTGACGTGCGCGAGAGAAGAACGTGTGTATGCAGACAGGCGAAAGAAATACACGAAAAGTGTGGCAAAAGTGCGCAGAAAAAAACACGGTTTGGTGAAAAACGCGGGGAGAAGACAAGGTTCCGGCGGACAGTATAAGCGACAGTTAATAAAGTGTCGAAGGGTGAAATAAAAGGTGAAGAAGAAAAGGTGTGAAACGAGTGCACGAAGTGTAAGAGACGTGGCAAGGATAAGTGACATCTACGGGAGTGGAAAAAGTAAGAAGACAAAACGGAGACAGCAGTAGGTAAAGAAGAGCAGAGACTCTAATGAACCGAGCAGGCGAAGGCGGGGAAGTGCAAAAGGAAACGAGAAGAAGGGGAAGACCATCGTTGGCAGAACAGCTGGGAAGAAGCAGAACGGGCAGCGAAGGCTCGATACTGGATACGTTCAAGAGGAAACGGGAGGGCGAGGAGGAGCAGGGGAGGTTAAGGGCCGAAAAGGAAATAGAGGAAGAATTCCTAAAAGCGAGGAAAATAGGGAGGTCGCTTCCGACGAAGAAAACTGAGGCAGTTATAGGAACTGCAGTAACGCCGGTCTGCCAGGAGACAGAACAGGACAGAGAAATGGATAAATTAGACAAATTGATAGAAGTAGTGATGGCAGTTAAGAATGAATTGGAGGAGCTGAGAAAAGATAATAGGGAGCTGAGGGACGAGTGGAAGAGGAGGGATGAGATATGGGAAAAGGAAAGAAAGGATATGAGAGGTAGGATAGAAGTACTGGAGGCCAAGAAGGATCAGGCAGAGAGGCTGACTGAAAGACTGGAGGGGCTAGAAAGGAAGGAAGAGGCTAGAGAAAAAAGAGAGAGAAGAAATAATATTATCCTAAGAGGAGAGGATCTACCGCGGAAAGAGACGCCGAAGGATACGGTGGAGTATGTGTTAAGGCACGAATTACAGGTAGAAGCAGAAATCGAGGAAGCCTACTGGGTAGGAAGGGGAGAGAAAAGAGGGCTACTGATAGCGAAGTTAAAAAGCTGGCAACAGAAAAGAGCAGTAATGCTAAAGGAGAGTACATTGAAAGATAAGAGGCTGTTTATTGACAATGATCTGACGAAAAAGGAAAGGGAGATACAAAAAAATATTAAAGATATTGCCAAAGCGGAAAGGGAGCAAGGGGCAAAGGTGAAAGTTGGATACAGGAAAGTAAAAATCAATCATAAGACATTTATTTGGAAAGAGGATGGTGGACTCAAGGAAGTAAATTTTTGGAGTCGGCAAAGTTCTGTGAACCTCTAAATTATTGGAGGATCACAGAGCTTACAAGGACAACCAACGCACGACAAAAGGCAGTACCAACACCCGTTCCCCGCGCGCCTGCGTATGCAGATATGCGGGGAGAGGGGGTACACAGATTTGGGAAAGGAATAGATACATTTAAAATAGGCTACTGGAATGTAGCAGGTTTATTGAGCAAAGACAAACAGTTTTGGGATTTCTTAAAAGATCTTGACGTAATAGGATTAGTAGAAACGTGGATTGAAGAGAAACAATGGGAAGGATTGAAAGATAAATTGCCACAAGAATTCTCATAGAAATGTAAATATGCCACTAGAGAGAGGAAAAAATGGAGAGCGATAGGCGGAATTATCACTGGTGTAAGAAAGGGCATAGAAGAGGAGGAAGCGAACGCAGGAACGGAACATATTCAAGAGCGAAGAATCAGGACACAAAATGAGAAATGGAGAGTAATAACAGTGTACAGCAGAGATATGAAGGAGACGAAAAAAGAGCTAGACCAGATAATAGAGGACAGGGAGGTGGAGAAACTGATAATCGGAGGAGATTTCAATGCGAGAATTGGACAGGAAGGAGGCGACTTTAGAATAGAAGACAAGCATGACGTAAGGAGATCAAAAGACAAAGTTAAAAACACGGAGGGAAAGGTGTTATTAGAAATGGTGGAGGAAAGAGGATGGAATATTCTGAACGGGAATATGGAGGGAGATGAGAAAGGAGAGTACACACACACGGGACCGAGAGGCAGCACGGTAATAGATTATATACTAACAACAGCCGAGACGAAAGGAGATATCAAGAAATTCACAGTGGAAGATAGAGTAGAGTCAGATCATATGCCTCTGATAGCAGAACTATATAGGGGAAATAAAATGAGAGACCGAGGGGGAAATCAGGAGGGGAGGTGGAGAGAGAGAAGAGTCTGGACAGAGGAAGGAAAGAGAGAGTTTCAAATGGAATTAAACAAAATAAAATTTAAAAGGACAGAGGTGAATGAAATGATAGAAGAAATGGTAGGAAAAATAAATAATGCAGTACGGAAAGAAGAAGTAAAAATAAAAAAATGGAAATTGGGCAGCTTTAAGTGGTGGAATTTGAACTGTACAAAAAAGAAAAGAGAAGCCAGGAAAGCACTGAGGAACTGGAGAAGGGGCAAATGAGACAAAGAAGACTATCAGAAGAAAAGAAGGGAGTACGAAAAAGTGTGTGAAGAAAGGAGAAGGGAATTACAAGAAAGTATAGAAAATGAGATAATGCAATTAAAGGGAGAAAATCAAATATGGGAATATATAAATAAACAAAGAAAGAAAAGAATAGGTATTTCCAATAAAATAGATTTAAAAGAATGGAAGGATCATTTTAAAGCATTGCTAGAAGACGTCGACGGTAAAAAAGAAGTAGAGGAGTTCGAAGAAATGGACAACACGGAAGGAGAAGAGGAAGAGGAAATAACAGAAGCAGAAGTAAAAGAACAAATCAGAAAACTAAAAAAAAAGAAAGCAGCAGGGGAAGACAAAATAGAAAATGAAGCCTGGATTTACAATAACGTGAAAATAGTAAAAAGGATCACAGAAATTTTTAATAAAGTGTGGAAGGGAAAAGGATTCCCGGAGAGGTGGAAAGAAGGGGTGATTTCACCAATATTCAAAAAAGGAGATAGAGAAAAAGTAAACAACTACCGGGGGATAACGATCCTAAACACAGCGTACAAAATATATGCTATGGTCCTAGAGAAAAGATTAAAAGAGGAACTGGAAAAGAACCACATAATACCACAAACGCAAGCAGGATTCAGGAGCGGTAGGTCGACAACAGATAACATTTTTATTCTGAACTATGTAGCTAACAGAGAAATACAGAAAAAAGGGGGGAAGCTATATACGTTTTTCGCGGACCTAAGCGCTGCATTTGACAATGTGGATAGAGTAAAACTTCAGAACATAATGAAGAGAATGGAAATAAGTAAACGCTTGAGAATGAGAATCGGAGAAATTTACAAAGAAACAAGAAATACAATAAAAGTAAACGGAGAAATGTCATCCAAATTCTGGACAACAAAAGGGGTAAGGCAGGGATGCCCACTGAGTCCAACGTTATTTACAATATATGTAGCGGACTTAGAAGAAACCATGAGGAAAAACCAAGCAGGAGGAGTTAGAGTAGGAAAAGAAAAAATCTGGACTCTAGCATATGCGGACGATATAGCGTTACTGGCAAATGAACCAAAGGATCTTAAGGACATGATACGAAGATTCGGAAAATACCTTGAAAGGAAAGGGTTACAACTGAACGCAGAGAAATCTAAGGTGCTGATTTTCCATAAAGGAAGAGAAAAGAAGAAGAGGGAAGAATGGGGCTGGCAGGGGAACAGTCTGGAAGAAGTAAAGGAGTTCAAATACTTGGGGTATAATTTTCAGAAAAACGGGGGCAGAGAGGTGCACATAAGGGAAGTCACAAAGAAAGCTAGAATAGCAATGGCGCAGATATGGGGAATAGGACAAAGAATGTTCAAGAACAATTTTGAGAGAAGAATGAGAATATTCAGAAGCATAGTGAAAAGTATCTTGCTGTACGCGTCAGAAATTTGGGGCTGGATGGAAGCAGAAAAGGTAGAGAAGATACAGGAGAAATACATAAGGTGGACTTTAGGTCTGGACTTTAATACACCAGCATAAATGCTTTTGGAGGAAGCAAAAACGGACAAAGTAAGGATAGAAGCGGGGAAAAGAGCAATTAAATATGAGGAGAAAGCGAAACGGCTGAACAAGAATAAAATAGTACAAGAATGCTGGAGGGAAATAGACGCGAAGCAAGCAGAGAAAAAGTCGAAGTGGGAGGAAATGAGAGATGCATACTACAGGCAGAAAATGATGGATATCCAAGAAATAGAAATAGAAAGAATGCGAGGAAGAGAGTTCGCTGAGGAACTAGCGCAAAGGGACAGGGCAGAGCAGGTTCAATGGCAATACGACAGAATACAAGGAGGCAAATACAACGCACATTACACAGAAATCAGGGATGACCAGAGAGCAAATTACCTAGACGGAAACTACAGAGGCAGAGACCAAAGCATGATTGCTAGGTTCAGATGTGGAAACGAAGAGCGGGGGAGCAAGTACTGGAAGGAGGAAAAAGACACAGTATGCAGACTATGCAATGGGGCTAGAGAGACGATGGGTCACATGCTACAAGACTGTAAGGAGCTGAAAAGAGAGAATTCAACGATCAGATCGATTCTAAAGGGAGAAGAAGAAGGAGCGGAGTGGATGCGAATGGTTCTGGAAAAAAGGAGAAGAAAAGAAGAACAAGATGAAGGAAGAAATCAAATCGAAAGCGCATCCTTGAGTTAACAGTCCCAGAAACACTCACACATAACACATGTAACCCCATTTTGAGGCCGAAAGGCAAAAAATAAACCGATTTACTACATTAAAATCATGCACAGTTCATTAATTTTAACTAATTGACCTATTCATTTATTTATACGGCGTGATTTTCTAGCTAGATTCGTCAAACGCGATGCTCGCCAACAATCATGTGTCTCGCTGAATTTCGTAGGCTTCGACGCTCGAAACCAGCGGGACTATACAATGTTGCACGCTAAGCAGTGACGAATCTGAACTTCTGCAATTTCTAATCAGATCTTTGCAAAAGTGACGTCAATCGATTCCGTACAATTTTATATATAATGTTTGTTCATAACTGCTTTCTGCATAGGACGTGTAATAAGTGTATTTCATGTTCTGTTTCGGTGCTTTGCTAATAAAAAAATGTGTAACCTAACAAACTTCATTTTCTGGGGACATCCCCACATCTATTTTCCCTTTTCACTTATAATTCCTTACTGCTAACGTAGAATATTGTAGCATAAGCACATTTCAAGTAATTAAAATGTACAATGAATTTTCTACGTTTGTAGTACCAGCCGACTTTCCGTTTAAATTTTTATAAGTACAACGCAACAGTTGAGAATTTCTTTCCTTATTCAGAATAGAATACGGAAATAGCAAACAGCTCCCTCTCGCGTGCACAGGCAGCCGCGTATCTATAGGTAATGCCATTTCAGTGCAGAAAATACCTGCTGTAATACCGACCGGCCAAATCGGCCAGGTCACGTGACGTGTCTACCCCCTTAAGAATGTTTCGACAACATCTGTTTATCAGCATTACGAAAATGCAATTAAGAATGCAGCGCCGTCTTTAATAATTTTAGGCATTCTTGAATCTGATAATGAGTTAATCTGTATTTTTCTGTGTCGATGGGTAGTACGTACGATGGTTTCAAACCCGTGCGTAGGTACTATTCGGGTCGATGGATATCGCGGTCGCGTCGTCGCGACAGATTCAATCGCCGAATGTATATTAATAAAAGACACTTAAGGAAACACTAACAAATGTATATTTCTCCCTTAACTCACAGGGGTTGATTGTAACAGGACCAAAAGAGGCTTTGGTCTTACGCGTGTTGCAAGCAGTATTGCGAAAGTAAGACAGGGGACGATCGCGCTTCTCCGCCGTAGACCTCGCGAGGCTCCACGGCTTGCTTCCGTCTCCCGCGAGGGGAGGCTCTGGTGGCGCTGTGGCGAGACCGCCACAGTACTGTGGTTAAGCGCCGCACCGATTCGCAGGACAATATGGCCATAAACTGCGACCTTGGCGAGATGCTTTGGCTGACCAGTCTAATTAATTGTTGGGAATCGGATGTGGTATGTTCCTCCCCCAACATAAATAAGAAACAACTTCTTATGTTAACTCGAAAGATGTTTCTCTGACAATGGAGTAAGAAATGAAATTACTCTGAAGCAGAGATGGGCAAAAATTATTTTATATAAAAAATTGGTTTCGAATAAAAGGCAGAAATTTTATTCGAAACTCATCAAATATAATTAACCCAGAGTTATTTATTATTCGAAGCACCATAAATAATGTTTTCGTTCGACGGGAATTCATCCAAAGTTTCGAATAATGTTCTCACTTTCATTTATATTTATATCCGAAAGTTATTTATTACTGGGCGAGATTCGAGCCGAGCGACATTTGTATCGTTCACAGATTGTACAGATTTTATGTATACAGACGCGGAGTTTCTTTATTTTTTCATCGTATCAACATGAAAGTGGCATACCAATGGATTCCTTGCATTCTCCCGATTAAATTAGCAAACAAATATTTAAATTCGACTAGTTTTAAAGGAACGGGCTATCAGTTCTGCAAATTAATATTACGCATAATATCGTTAATTGAGGCATTGAGAGCAAACAACTCTATAACAGGCTCTACTATTCATATAAAATAGGCATTATTAGGTCGGTGCATACATCCCTGCGCTTTATTGAAAAGTGTTTATTACAAATATAAATATATTTCATACTTTTGAAGGCTGGCGTTCCAATGTGCGGCCGGCGACTGCGGCCTGCGACGGTACCACTAGTGCAAATGTTTGGGAATGAAATTAGTTCCCAACACCGCCACACTCATCTCACAGCAGCACCTCGCGGACTGCAATATAGCATCGCGGAACGAGAGGCAATCTGCCAATCAGCGCTGATCGATCAACCAATTAGCGCGGATCGATCGACCAATTAGCGTGCGCGTCGGCGATTAATATAATTGTGTGGATACCACGTGGCGCAACGCATGGTCGCGAAGAATTCACATTCTCACCTCAGTGCCGCGATAAATATTATCAAAGTATCGTATCATCTCACTACTGTATATAACGGGCGCGTTTTCAAACTTTTTGTTTCCAAGTTATAAGGAAAAGTCGAAAAATAAAGGAATGTAGCCAAATATCGTTTTGTTTAAATTGAAGGCGAACCTTTTGCGTTAAACAACATCTTCTATTAGTCATTAATGTAAATATTCTATTAAAAAATAATTCTGAATACAGTCAGGAAAATTGTGACATTTTTTAAAATTGACAAGGAATATCTTTCAAGTCCCCACGAGTCCCGTATTTTAACAAGGTGGAATCTTTTCCGTGCACCTTCCTCTATACAATCATACAAGAATTATTTCCCACTTCGTTCCATTTCTCGAAATATTTCGATTTGAAGTCATTGGCCTCGCGTCATGTTCTTCACGTTCATGCGTTGTATCCTTCTTGTAAGGAATTGTTTAGATTATCGGTACTTGAAACGTTTATGCTATTGTGACGGTAATCGGAGTCGTCGTAAAAAATATAAAATGTTTATACGTTTGGACGCTCACGTCGGTCGCAGTGAGTACTCCCGCACACAAATCGATTCCCTGGCCTTCTATTCTGAGTTGTAACTATGAAGCTTACTAGGAGGTGATGGGCGAAATAACATGCTGCTCATTAAGAGTTCTAGAAAAGGTCTGTCGCTTTATTAAAATATGTGGTTGCAGTTTCCCACGCACCTGCCTTGAGGCGGTGGTGGGGCACCGTGCCGTGTGCAAACGGATTCCGGGACTATGCTGAGTTTGGTGTTTTTTACAGATAACATAAGTCAGAGGATGGACGCGTTACATCCCCCTTGTTGGACTGAATTTCTCCTCAAATTCATCTGAATCGCAGTGGTTTTTCGGGTTTTACAATCGTGGTATAAGCATCGCTGAGTTTGGAGAATCTTACATGGGGTTCATTCGGGGATGCAGTTGAAATTACATTATGAGTGTTTTCACCGAATATTTGAAGATACAGATTTTTTTCTGACAACCAAGTCACGCGTAGACATCGAAAGACTCTATACAAGATTATGAGACTAAGGGCTGCATATCCAAGATAGGTTATAGAGTTATAACAGGTTTCCGTCCAACTTTTGCTTCGGCGTTCGGTTTTAATTTTTGCGAGCGTTAACTCAATCTGATCGAGGTCCTTCTCAAAATCCCGAATGGTTTCGACTGATACGTGTTGCGGTAGTATCGGAAGTTTATCGTGTAACATTTAAATTTCGTCCGCTGTATAATTTTAAGATTTCGGGTGGAATCGAGATTCGTATTGCAGGGTGGTATTGCCTCCGTTCATCCCTAATGTCACGGTGTTAGAGATTAGAATGCAATAGTTTGTGGATTCTATTCTGCCCGCTTCGGCTATTTGAGATATCAATTGTCCGTTGTCACATGTCAAGCTGAGTCTCGTCGGTTCTTCAGGGATAATGATACATTTTCCTACCCATACAGCACACTTCGTTGCGGCAAAGTTGCAGGATGGTTGTGAGTAACCTTGCGATATTGCATGGTTGCAGCGCAATGTCGATGTATGGTTGCTGCAACGTTGCCGTGCAACATCGCACGGGGCGGACATAGAATTGTTGCTGCATAGTTGCGTTGTAATAATGCACTGCAACTTTGCCGCAGCTTTTCCGCAACTTTGCTGCAACTTTGCCACAACTTTGCCGCTACTTTGCCGCAACTATGCCGCAACTTTGCCACAACTTTGCGGCGTTAGCAAATTTCAAAACATAATATCTCCAAAACCGGCTGAAATAAAGTGTATACATTATACCTTATTGAATTCGTCTTGAAACGCACTATAAAGTGATCTGTTAAAAAAAAGAGTTCCGTTTAAAAAAAAAAATTGATCATCGTATCTCGTAAAATACTAATAAAAAAAAATCGTCTGCCCCAGTAAATTTGCTCCCTCCAACCATGCAATTTCATATAAATAATTTCTTTTATATTTCCAATACGTTAGAAAATATCCAGGTGTTTACTGTTCCCCCGAACATCCTGTATAATGAACTAAAATATAAAATATATGTCGGAGAAGGTAACCATTTAGTCAGAATCTACTTTACTGGTGCCACGTGTCAAGCTGATGTTTCCGTGAAGGCGAGCACGGCGCACAGTGGGGCAGATCGGGCCGAAACGCGGCACTAACAAGGGGACCTTCAGGACTGTCCATGTCAGAAATTGTTTATACTTTGTGTACGCGAAGGTCTCCACTCGGAATTTAATTTCCCAAAGCAGTAAGAATTCAGCCATATTCGAGAAAATCGACTTTGAAAAATGTGGAGTGCGCTTATATACATTTGATTGAAAGTAATGACCAAGGAACAGCGTGGGCTAGTGCCAAGCGGTCTTCCGGCGACAACGGACGCGCTAGGTACTGTTTGGGCTAACCTCTTAAGATATACGCGATCATAATCAATTTCGTCACAATATCGATACAATTTAGTACAACTGTGGGTACCCATTGCAGGTCCCAATGTCGCAATTCAACGTACAATCTGTACATATCTGCTAATAGCGAAGTACTATTAAACGGCCGAAAGAAGATCCCCAAGAGACGGGCTCGGGCGATACAGTCCGTCGCTATGACGCGCGGTTCTACAATGTATGTTCCTACTTCAGCCAATAACCAAAATACGTGTGCCGCGTCTTTAAAAGTGTGCCCAAATAGGTGATTCCGACCAATCGTCATAGCGTCGGAATGTATCGCCCGAGCCCGCCTCTTGGGGATCTTCTTTCGGCCATTTAATAGTAATAATTTGGGGAATGTCAGGAGCGTCGCCTTGTGCGGGCGAAATGGCGTCGCTCCCTTCGACTTCACAATCCTCCCGGAAAGGACAAAAACTTATTATCTCCAAAGATTGGAAAGGGACGAGCTCGCAGCCGCTCACCTCCACAGCCGAAATGGTTTTCCAGAAGACACTTAAAGTATTGGGGGCTCCAACGATGTATCCTGTGAGACCTAACCTCAATGTTAAAAGGAAAAGGTTGGACGCCATACCAGGGCAGCCGGATCGCCTACTTGACGCCCCCTCCTCCTCTCAATCAGATCAGGGTAAGTATTCATGGACCTTGCCCAAAAGGCCCCTAAGCCTGCAGAAGTTGGATCATAGGAGCAAAGATGGTTCCCCTACTATCACCTTTAATCAATTCGATGTTTTCTCATCGGTGGACGCAAATAAAGGTAATGAAGATTTAATGGAGACAGGGCATTCAGAGGGCGATATTAGCCATCCTGCCCACAACAATAACCCCTCGACCTCTAACGAGGAAGCAAATAATACTCAATCTACATCTATAAAGAACAAGATAAGACCACCTCCCATCTATTGCATTGGCATCTCCATTAAGAATTTGTTGCATGCTGCCAAGGACGAGATCCCCCGTGATTGTATCACTTTGAAGGATATTGGTAGCGACACCACCACAATTAACGTTACAACTATGGAACAATACTCTAGAATGAAGGTGTTACCGGGTAATCTACATGCAAAATTCTACTCATTTACCCCCAACCATCTGAAAAATAAGCTACTAGTGCTTAAAGGAATTCAGTGAGACTTTAATGAATCTGATATTCAAGAAGAAATTAATGGTTTAGAGCTTCAGGACATACAAATAGTACAAATTTCCAGAATTAAACTACGAAGGCATGAAAATGCTACTACACACTTCCTGGTTCAACTCTCCCCAGAAAGTATTCCAAGCATGCTTACTAAACAAAAAAGGTTGGCTTGTCAACGTATCCAGTGGGAGCCTTACAGAAAAAATAAAGTTTTCCAATGCAAGAATTGCCAACGTGTCGGTCATTCCAGCGCAAACTGTAATCTCGGCTACAGGTGTGTAAAATGTATCAATAACCATGGACCAGGTGAATGTACGGTAGTAAAAAATGACACCATCTCTCAAGCGGCATGTGTTAATTGCGGTGAAAGCGGCCACCCTGCAAACTACAGAGGATGCAATTATCTAAAAGTCGCGCAAAACCTTGCTTCTTTTAAAAGGACAAAAGAGAAAGAGCCTATTATTCATAAAGCCAATAGAACCAGCAGACAGGTAACCTCTGGCTTGTCATTTTCTCAGGTGGCTCAAAATGATATTCCGGTCCCACGCAGAGACCAGATTCCCACCTGTTCAGGACACGAAACGTCGAAGCTTCGAGCGTTCGCGGGTTAGATTAAGAATTAGGTTTAACTTAGCGTATAAGATAGTCGGTAATGAAAGACGTTAAGAGTAGGCGTTAAATTTCAACTAGAGGTCACGGGTACTGTGTATTTACAAGACGAAGCACAAATAAATTTACAAGTGTGTCTAATTAAACTGGTGTTCAAGCAAGAACGTGGAGCACCAACGTTCTTGTCTTTATAGCGCAATCGATTTAATCACGCGACGCAACTTAATTAATAGTTTTAGAATCCAATTGTACTTTAATGGCGGCGCAATAAACGAGTACGTATTTCTTAAATTCGCGAGAGTTTAGCTTTTACAACACTATAGTCACACACATATTTAACTTAGTTAACTAACACGCAAGCGCGTGTATTGAAATTTAGAATACTTTTAAGGATGTGGTAGAATTATCGGAGCACCGATTGCTCTTTGTGATTCGCGTTGCGAAGAGCCACGATGTTTACCGTTACGCGATTCAACAGCAAGAGAGCGATCGCGGAGACGGCACGGGCCAAACCACAAGTACGGAAGCGAGGACACCTGGCCAATCCGCGCGGTCCAAGTCTGTGTCGCGAGACAATGCTAAATAGGAGGGAGGACAATAGCTAACTAGTCCAGGTGTCACTCCCGAGATGGCCCGACCAGGCCGTCACCACGATCGCCTAATCGCGACACCGGTAACAGAATCGCATTTCAAACCCCGCGCCTCTTCGCGACAGCGGGCATGCGCACGATTGGTCGTATAGCTGCGACCAATCCGAGACAACTAGTAACAATTCAATGCGCTTATTTAGTTTAACGCGATAGCACGCGCGAAGTAGTGATTGAACTGAGCTGTTCGAATCAAAGAGTCCTGGAAGGGTCCAGTGAGGCCCAAGCACGCGAGATAAAAGAATACTTGTTGTCGTACCAACGATTCGCAGAGAAGTGATCGAACGCGGTGATGGATCGGGCCGTTTCGCCGAATTCCGTGACGTCAGCACCTTACCTAACAGCTGTTCGCCCTGAGTAAGACGAGGACCGCACCGGCGAACAAAGCCGGTCGCACGCTGAAGCGAGAGAGCTGTCTAATTAGCTGAGGTGCGCGTCAACAGATGGCCCGACCGATCTCATCACCGCGATCGTGCATACCGCGACTTGGTCGCGTTAGCCGTTTCGAACCGCGCGCGGAGTCGGCAGCGAATCCGCGCCGGCTTGGCCTGTGGCCGTTTGGGCCAATCCCAAACACCATCCAACATCTGGATTGGCCTCTAACGCACAACCACAATTGTCCTCCATCTCCCCCATTGCACACAAGCACCGGACTACTTGGTACGCACCGCACTCAGTCTTCCTCCGCTCATAATCCTAACTCTGACATGGAAGACATATTGAACACGTTAAAACATGGCATTATCAGCGCAATCACCCACCAACTCACCGAAGTTAAACAACAGATTAGCAGCAATACGCACAAAATTGATCATTTATATAGATCTCTTAATCTGCAATGGCCATAAACGCTAAGCACCTTAAAATTATAGCCTTAAATGTCAATTCGATTATCAGACACTCGCGTAGAGCCAATTTGTAAGAGTTTATTGTGAGAAGTAATCCAGATATCTTGCTACTTAATGAAACAAAAATAAATGAAAAATATAAGGTTGCTTTTAAAGGTTACAATATGGAACGTAATGATCGCCCCAATGATAGAAGGGGTGGGGGCACAGCCATACTAATCAAAGAGATTTTTAAATATGAGATAATCAGATATAGAAACCCTGTTGCCAACCAGAGGCTTGAAGCAACTATTATCAAAATCAAATGCACCCAACAAAACTTATATGTGGCTAGCGTTTATGCCACAAAAGATTCAAACTCCTCAATTGTTAACGAATTAAATGAGCTTTTGGACCGGATCAATTCAAGCAATATCAACAGTTACTTTATCATCGCTGGGGACCTGAACGCCCGTCGTAGAGAGTGAGGTGATACTGCATCCAACACAAGAGGAGGGTATATCAGAAACTGGGAAGCCTCACAGTCCATTAATTATAAATTCAAAATAATGACGTTCGCTGATCCCACTTTCCCTTCTGCAAATTCGTTCCTGAACATATGCATAGCCGATACGAGAATTAAATTCATAAATACTCTAAACAACAAACTAAAAACTAGTCATTATGATAGTGACCACAAAGCTATTATTGCGGAGGTTTTTCTGGATAAGGAATTGGATATTCCGCTTGTTAACTCCGTCCCTACAGGCCACTTCTTATACAAAAAATGCAATTGGAAGAAATTTAGAAACAGGATCATTCGATGCAACCACACTTCAATCCCTGATGACAGGAATCTCACAAACACTGAAATTGATGATAACCTGCTCGCAATGGAACACAACATCCGTACCGCACTAGATAAGTCCTCTCCAAAATTCAAGAAAAGGGATTATACTGATATATACACGAACAACAAAATAAAAGGAGCTCATCAAGTATAAATCCTTCATAGTCTCGCAAATTCATAAGTCATATAAACTGGGTTACACAACTGCGCTTACCACCTTCCTAAAAGACCTCCCAAAATCTATCAGACACTCAATTGAGTCTGAAATACAACACAATATCAGCAAATATTGGGAGAACAGAGAGAAAGAAGTGAACCATCAGTGCACCGACAACTTCTTCCCTAAAATTAACAAACTATTTCGCAGTAAACCTACTGGTTCAATGGAAACATTACAAATAGATATTCAGAACCGCAACTGGATTGATGAATTTAATATACCAGATGATCACATTGTTTACGATGGAAACCATTTCACAGTAGATGGTTCAACAAATATAGCAAATCTTATGGGCAAACACTATCAATCCATAAACACACCTACACCTAGTGAATAAAATAACAGACAAAAATAATTTAATAGAATTAGACAGCACTAAGGTTAAAGAAGAAGTACATCTATTCAAATCCCATCAAAGGCACGTCACTTATTTTTCAATGGATAATAAAGCAACATCCCCAATTGGACCAGAGGATGACTTCAATCTATTCACGGATGTAAATGAAGTTGCAAAGATAGTCAAGAAAATCAAGGGGACAACCTCATCTGGGATAGACGGAATTCCCAATATTGCGTTAAAAAATTTACCTGATCAAACTATTGCCCAGTACACAATTTTATTTAATAATATCATTAACAATATGCACTATCCTGAAAAATGGAAGATAGCAATAGTTATTCCTATATTAAAGAAGGACAAGGATCCGGAGAAACCAGCGAGCCACAGGCCAATAAGTCTTCTTCCTAATATTAGCAAAAATTTTTAATCAATTGTTAATTCTGCACTTTACCACCACTGCCGACGTAACAAGATCATCCCACCACAACAATTTGGATTTAGGTACAGGCATTCGACCACCCATGCAATCCATAACCTATTAAATGATATTAACAACAGTATTAATGAGAAAAAATGGTAGGGGCCTATCAAATCGATATCGAGAAAGCTTGTTACTCGGTTTGGATTAATGGCTCGGCTGTTACCCGGGTCCCAGAAATTCAGGAGGTATTTGCACCCGATGGGGCAGGTCTGATCTACAGAGTTCGCCATCATATTCGCTCTCTTTGCTGATACTCTTTCTGGCTTCAAAATTAGTACTCGCAGAGCCCTTATTGCGGAAGGCATTCCATAGCTGTTCCCCATCCACCTACTTGTCACTCTACTTTTTTGTTTTCTTTTGGTTTTTCTGTAATTTATTGTTAATATCCTTTCTTATTGTGTTCATGTGCTTAATGGGCTTGTCTCATGAATAAATTATTATTATTATTATTATTATTATTATTATTATCACCGACGGTCTTCAACAAGGCACTGTAAATGCACCGATTCTTTTTAACATTTATAGCACAGACGCCGTTAGCTTGTACAATATAAATCAAGATAACATCATTAGATCATGTGCTTATGCGGACGATTTAATCATTTATGTAGAGAGAAAAAAGCCACTACAAATTCAAGCAAAGCTTCAGACTACTGTAAATCACATATACGACTGTTCAAGAAAATATGCATTCTTGCGCCATCTTCCAGGATCGCCAATAATCAGGCGATTCGTGGCCCGGCCCGCTGACTCATGTGGAGCAGCGATCGAACCCCTTCCATCGATTCGCGATCGATGGAAGGGGAAGGCTCTTCCTTCCAGGAAATCGACAGAGGTTACCTGGATCGCTCTCTCTGTTCGCGACTTCGCTACGCTATACACGCTTTATCTCACGCTTCGCTTTGCTCTCTCGCCCTTACTACCTGCTTTGTAACGGACGTTAGTGCTCTCGTGTTTGCTGCGCTTGCTTGCGTCAAACCGCTTTTATTAAATAATTGTGAACGCGATTGTAAATAGTGTATCGTTTATTGTGACATTGTACAGAAACTAAATATAAGTGTGATCGTGAACGTTTCGGTAAAGTCCTCGTGTCAAAAATAGATTAAGACTCCTCGTTGTGCTTTAATAACTCTCCTGCGGTTCTTTGCGCCGATCCTTCTAAAAACCTTTCTAACAACGACCATTATAAAACTTGGAAGTGAAGGGTCAATCCACAGAAATGTGAAACTATTTTGTTTAGGAAATCAACCAGATTCTTGAACGCACATCAGAAGAGAGATTTAAGAACCTTTAGTGTTGACATTGCAGACACTGCTCCCAATGAGAGAATTAACATCCCGCACAATAGTACTGTCAAATATTTAGGTGTACATATAGATAGTTTGATGAGGATGACTAAACATGCTGACACTCAACTAAATAAAGCGCGTAGGGCACTCCACGGAAACGGCAGATTGTTTTACTCCAGAAACCTGACTAACAGGGCCAAAATAATCTGTTATATGCTGTTAATTCGTCCCATTATCACGTTCGCAGCACCCATGTGGTTTAATACCAACGCGGCCACAATGGAAAAACTAAGAAGATTCGAACGCCAGATTCTCAGACACTGCATCTATAAACACAGATCGGCTTCCTCCAACTTCACAAAATATATCAGCAACCTGGAGCTGTACAAGGAAGCAAACATTACCAGAATCGATAATTTCATTCTACAACTTACCAGGGACTACTACGCCACATCATTTTCCATCGACGACAACTCTCTTATTGACAAATTCTTAAAGATAGAGGACGACTATGCCAAAAATTCTCTTAGTTCCGTATTACGTCCCTACTTCCTATTTGGGGCGCGATTTTAGGGAGTTCTCGTATTTAACCGCTTTTGAGCAAATCCAGGGATTTACGCTCTGGGATAGTTGAGACAACATCTTTAGATATTCAATATTATTATTCTGTGAAGTACCCTACCTTGCTTATTGTGATATTTGGATTAACTTCCACGAGATGGAACCTGATGAAACCCCTGATATCTCCTGGGCCTGGTCGGGCTTCGGGGTGGTCCACTCGCCAACAACCAGGGTACGCCCAAATACAGGGGGTTTGATTTCCTGCCTGATGATTGGAAGCGTAGCGATGCCAAAAAGCTCGTCGCCGGTCACCGGCGCTTCTCGATAATAACAGTTCAATTTCCTTAACTGCACACGTCGCCCCACACGATGATTTCTTGGCATTTGTCCTTTGGTATTTTAAGCAGCAATTATTAATTGACCGATAAATCAATCTCCACCTTCCGCACCAGGTGCTACCGCGGGCAACGTTCTGCTCTTCAGCAACACCATCGAGGAAGGCAAGCTTGATGTAATTGCAAATATTTCATTAGAATTTCATTAATATTTAAACAAATCGCGTCGATCAGGGTTTACGCTTAATCTCTGGTAAAACCGCGGACAACGTTCTGCTCATAGGTAATACCTTTGATCAGCGCAAGCCGTGAATTATTATTGTACATTGTCGTAAATGATTTCTTTTGATCAAAAAGACAAACGCCAAAAAAAAGGGATGGGAATTTAAGGTAGAACACTTCACTCACTTTTAAAATGTTAACAACTCTTTTATTCTTACTTCGATTTCACGTTGACACTTTTCTAAGTCTTTTACTGTCTTTTCACTAAAGTGGTCGATTAAACCTTGAATATTGTGGTAATAATAATTGATAATTAATTTTATTAATTAATGTCGCTCCGCGGGTGGCCAGTCCCTTTTTATAGGACTACTGATCACTCCTTCTCCAGGTTTGTCACATGACAATTAAAACAGTGGGAGATGAAATCTCCCAATCATGTGCCGTGGGATCCACCTGAAGAATTCTTTCCAGCTGGCTATCCGAGAGTTTTGTTTGAGCTATTGCGCACCTATTCCGGTGTCTTCTGCTTTACTTAAGACGTATTTCTGCAGTTATACGAAACCCTCAGTAGCGTCAATACTTAAATTCTTATTTTAATTCATTTTTTAGAAGTTTACGCTACTGGGTTTTCGATGTGCTCTGTACGATTGGTTTCGTACAGCCCACATACTAGGGATTGAAGTTAAAATACATCGGTTCCGTATTGGAGCTCGATTTATTGGATATTAAGGGAGGGCAAATTTGTGGCGATGATCAGGAGCGCAGCTTCGCGAAGGTGTCGACTCCGCTGGCGGAAGGGGCCTCTGACCCATCAGCTGGCGTCCACTGGTCCCCTTTGCAGCTAGTAGGTGTGCGGCTACCTCCTTCGTGCTGGTCCTCCTGCTCACTGTTGCCGTCCGTTGATTCTTGACTTGATTTCTTCTTGTAAATTACGGATTACAATGCCTTATCGGCAACACTTGTATACTAGGTGATTACAATACACCAAAGTACGAAATAGTAAATATATTCGATTTAAAGTGTTAGATAATAGTAGACTCCACGTCGCGGGACGTGACATTCCGGTTATATACCTCCTCAGTCATTTACTTATTTAGACAAAAAAGGTTACATCCAAACATAGCTCCACAAGCATACCTCCAATAGATTTTTACAACTCAGCAAGACTCAGAGATAAGTACTGGTGGTTGAATACAAACAGCGCCTATCTGACGGAACTAAAAGCTAGAATTATAAGATACAGAAACATGTAAATCCCTAACAGATAATATTAGTACTTATAAAAAAGCGATAGGCCCATGGCCTTTGTATATAATCATGTTACATATCTTTAGTTTAATTGAGTTTAGGTTAATTCTATTTAGATTTAGATATATTAATATTGCGTCCATACCAAAGCGATTCACCTGGTTTCGAGCAGATTCTTCCAGGGAACAAAAATGTACATGAAAGGCAGGAAGCACGTTATTAGTACAAACTAGCTATTAAAATTTAAAGTTCCTATTTTTTCTAAGCACGAGCACTCGCGTGAGTCTGTTACTTAAGTATAATTGTTACTGTGACTAGGTGCCAATTTCGGCGGTGTTTATACCTATGATATTCATATCCCTAGTAGCATTTTTGGTAGGCCAACGGTAGCCAACAGTTGGGAATTAGTTGGAATATAGTTAGTGTTTCTGCCTACAAATTCCCAACATAGGGTCTACGGCAAAAAGTTACGACAGTTTGCCAACGAATATTCAATGATGGGCCTACAATTATTGTGGTTGCGTTAAATAACAAAAAATTAAAGACAGTTTGCTTACGAATATTCAATGTTGGGCCTACAATTACTATGGTTGGTTAATTAACAAAAAAATTACAACCATGATTAAATGTCGTCTTATAAACGTCAGAAAATTTGCTACATCCAAAAACCTGTTATTATATTCCAAGTTGTGATTTTTCTTTTCTTATTTATAAATACGTAATGAGGATATCTGTCTTGAGACGAATGTGAAATTTTAAGGAATGAGTCTAAAGGTCGAATGATGATATTTTGTAGAATATTTCGCGTCACTGCACAGTTTTTATAAACAATTAATACTTGTTATGTAACTAGAAATTAGAATTGTTTACAAGGAAATGTGTTGGGTAAGTGCGAAAAGCGGTTGCTTCGTAAGCGGAAAGTTTGGGTTCGATTCCCCTCACTACGATATTTTTTTTTCCTAAACCAGATCCGAAAAAGACGTGTTTACGACGTCTTTTGAAGTTCTTTAAGGCGCCTTCTTTAAGACGTCTTAAGAAGGACGTCTTTCAGAAGTTCTTTAGAAAGAATATAAATAATTGGGCAACAGTAGGGAAGCCTACCTTGGCCATCTGTTGTTGGCCCAACCTGAAAAAAAGTGCCAAATCTAACTGTTGGCCAACTAATATTATGTGCGTGGCCCAACTGTATGCGATCAACAAATGCTACTAGGGATAAGACTGTTATGTATTCACTTATGGCTAAATAAACATATTAAAAAAAAAAAAAGCTAGTGCCTAGCGCTCCCGACTAGTAACCACGAGGTCGTCAGTTCGCATCTCTCTGTTGGCATTATTTTTTTTTATTCATGTGAATACCTATTGCCTCAAAGTTGCTGTGCGAAATTGCCTCAAAGTTGCCGTGCAAAGTTGCCTCAAAGTTGCCATGCAACTTTGCAGCAGGCGAACATAGAATTATTGCTGCATACTTGCGGCAACGTTGCGTGAATCGTTGCAATCTTGCACCGTTGCAATCTTGCATATCCTACAACTATGCTGCAACGAGAGTGTGCTGTATGGGTAGTGTCTTTAGCCGTATGTATGTCAAATCTTTTATCCTCACTGGCACGATTTCACAATCAGAGTTATTTCTTATCGAGTTACAGGTCTTATCGGTATTTCACCGGTGCAATCATTCGATATCAATGTATGATGATCGGGGTTCGACCGTTGACATATAAGGTATTCTAATATGTGTTTACAATCGTTAAACTTGCTTCGCTAATTGGTATATACGAAAATTTCCGGGGGAGAACGAGTGGGTATTCGAGAAATGTTATTTCGAAAGGTCCACCGTTCCTTCTCGGCATTGAGTAGAATTTCACCACCTTCCATGTTTCTTCTTCAATTATTGGTATTTTAATCGAATAAATGAGTTTACCTTTTGAACAAACTATTGAAACCTTGCTAATTGCCATACATGTGTTATAATTTTTAACTTCTAGAGGAATCGTGGAATGAGTGTTACTTCTAATGTACAATTCAGAAAGGTGTTTTATGAAATCCTCTGTCAAGACTAATTTCGGGTGTATTATGCCGTTATAGGCTAACGTTAGGACTGACAATAAGTTTTGCGTATTTTCGGCTAGTTCGTCTATTAACAAAGTTAGCACTGTGAGTTGAGTTGATATGTGTGTGAGGTATTCGGTGAATGATGTTTTATTCGATAGTCCGCGGATAATTCCATCGTATATTTCGTGTAAGGCTTTACCCAAACTTAAACTGTTTTCGCGTAATATTGATCTAATTATTACAGATTGATTGGCTATAGATGCGGTCAGCTGATTATTCATTTCAAAGAGTTGGTCAATATTTGCGTTGATTAAATCTAGGTCAGAATTGTCGACTGTTCCAATAAGCGTTTTCGAGATGGTTCCGATCGCGTTAATAAGTCCGCGTTTCAAACGAGGATGGAGTGTCGTTAGGTCATATAATCGCGTTATCGATGTTCTTACTCGCTGTTGCTGTATGAGGTTCGTCTCTTGGATTGCATCGCATTGATGGAGTTTGTATGTTTCAGCTGTCTTCATTTTCATGGTTGAAATCTGAGCTAGTCGGGTTTCTGGTTCCGCCACATCTACTGCCACCACCAGGCTCCATTCTTTTGAGAATAGATGTGCCTCTCCGATGGTTTCAAGGAAGACGTTCGTGTTGCGCAGTGGTGTTATCTGCAGAACGTCGGTCGTCAGGGCGCTCAAGAAAAACAGAACAAGTGTGGTGCCCGGGCCGACACCTAAGGCCGCCGACACCACGCGCATACCGATTGCGACAATCGAACGGCCGAAATCCGGCACAGCCACGCAAGGGATTTCGGAAGTGCACCGCGACTATCAGCACATGGTGAAATATCGGAAAACCAGGCCAAAGGCGGAGACCCCGATGGTCCCCGCTTCGTCCCGACGATAGGTATAAGAACATGTACAAACATTGCGAACACAGACTTGATAAAGCTTTGTTACGGGAACACCACCCGACTTTTCGAGACTCATGCCAAACTAGGCACAGTGTCATTGTCACCCAGATCGGGATCAAATAAACTTGTTAAACCTTACGGTGAGTTCCAACTCTTCGACCTGCAACGATCTCCTACCTCCGGGTTCAGAACCGAATCCTCCCGTCCCGGCACAATCACCCGAACCTTCGGAGCCCGTGGACGACGATAGTGAAGAACGCCCAGGAGCACCCCGAGATTCGTACCCAGAATCTCGACCCCCAGGCGTCACGGCACAACAATTGGTGGCAGCGGTGGGATCCTGCTAACGTAAGGACCAAGCCGATCAACGGTGACAACAGGACTCAGCAGAGACAACGACCCCTTAACCAGAGGGGCAGTCACTTCGCAGTACCGACGGACGTCAGCAGAGGACGCCGCCAGGACAGTCTACTTCTCATAATCGACGAGCGATGCATCACCTGATTCACATACTGTAAGTGCGAGATATCACTGTCAGCAACTTCAGGCTGCACGCTACGTATTCCCATGCGCCGAGCAAAATCATTAGATAAAGACATCGAGCGTAATTTAGAATTAGCCGAGCGAAAGGAACTTCTTTCGCCTAGAGCAATTCGCCGAAGTGCTCCCCGTAGATTCGTTAAAGTTCGTACAGAACGGCCCTCCGGCGCAACAATCTTCGACGCAACATTTAAAGCCTTTCGCGAAATCGAACAGCGTACGCGACTTGCTCTAGACGTTGTAACTAGCGAAGAACGCCGCGTTCCGACCGGATCACCGATCACGCCCAGACACCTAACCGCTAGGAGACTATACCCGTTCGACGAGTTAGATTATAGCTTACTTCCGAGCGAAGACATAGCAAACATGTCGTCCCCTATCACAGCATCCGCGGGCGGAAATGTAGAACCGAGTATCGCGGACCGACTAGCGAACTTGGAAAAATTGCTCACTGGAGTGACCACCACTCTAGCCCAGGTAACGGACGGAATGTTAGGGATAAACGACAGGCTAGGAGCACTAGAGGCAAGGGAAGGTCCGCTACAGGACTCGATAGATAGAGAAATAAGTAGACTAAGGGAAACAATGAACTCGACACACATCACGCCCGGCCCTTCAGGCAGAACCACGGTCCATTTCGACGATTTTCGCAATCCAGGGGAGGAACCGAGGCGCACCAGTCGATTCGTTCCCGCCAGCCTCGAGATAAATGACCTAACTCACACACCAAACGTAGCAGGCACTCGAGAAATATTCCATACCATAAAAACCCTACCCCTGTTCAACGGGAAGGACCCCAAGGAATTACCTGGTTTCTTGACCGCCTGCAAATATGTATACCACACATATCAAACAGCGGAAGAAAAAGCCCAGATCCTACGAGGGATAATCGCGTTACGGGTAGGAGGCGACGCCTTAGACGAAGTACAGACGCGCCATATATCATCCATGCAGGACTTAGAGGACGTGCTAACTTCAATTTACAAACCTCCCCGTACAGCTTCAACTGTACAACGGGAATTGTTATATAGTAGGCAGGGCCCCAATGAAAGCGCGCATCAATACGGAAATCGTGTATCAAAATTACTAAGGGAACTAATAGCGACCGGAATCGACGATAGAGACAGTCTAATAGAGATAAGACAGGAATTCTCAAAATTATGGGAAATTGTAACATCCGCAGTAAGGACGTAGTACTAAAAAAACGACAGACAGCGTATAGTCAAGACCTCGAATTATCAACGGCACCGCGCTACGATATAACACTAGCGTTGAACGCGACACTCGGGGGCGAACCAGCGCACCCCCTCTCGCGGTTCCAACTTGACAAGCTTCTGAAAAAACCATCCGAATTTTCAGCACTATATAACGAACTTAACCAGGTAGAAAGCGATTTAGAGAGTAGCAACCCCCAACCGGGACTAGCGACCTGGCAGATTGTACACCCAACAACGACAATTATTATATTAATAATACTTAGCCTATTAGTTGTATATTTGCTAACACGCGACTATAAACTGCGCCATAAGGTACAAATTCCCAAGACACCTAAAGCAACAAAGTCCAAAGGACCAGCCGAGGACAGCGAATACTCAGAAGTCCTGACGATATAGGGTACCGGAAAAATTGTAAACCGAAATTTTCCCTAAGCACCCTTCTCATAAGGGGGGGGGGGGGGGGATGTGGTGCCCGGGCCGACACCTAAGGCCGCCGACACCACGCGCATACCGATTGCGACAATCGAACGGCCGAAATCCGGCACAGCCACGCAAGGGATTTCGGAAGTGCACCGCGACCATCAGCACATGGTGAAATATCGGAAAACCAGGCCAAAGGCGGAGACCCCGATGGTCCCCGCTTCGTCCCGACGGTAGGTATAAGAACATGTACAAACATTGCGAACACAGACTTGATAAAGCTTTGTTACGGGAACACCACCCGACTTTTCGAGACTCATGCCAAACTAGGCACAGTGTCATTGTCACCCAGATCGGGATCAAATAAACTTGTTAAACCTTACGGTGAGTTCCAACTCTTCGACCTGCAACGATCTCCTACCTCCGGGTTCAGAACCGAATCCTCCCGTCCCGGCACAATCACCCGAACCTTCGGAGCCCGTGGACGACGATAGTGAAGAACGCCCAGGAGCACCCCGAGATTCGTACCCAGAATCTCGACCCCCAGGCGTCACGGCACAACACAAGCATCATCCTGAAATTTACAAATAATATAATTTTAGACTATTTCCACGCACGGTGTATTCTCGCCTGTCCTGTACAATAGTGTAGTTTGGTGGCCGAACTGATTTAATTATGGCTGGACCAAGCCACTCTGGTTGTAACTTGGCGTGGTAATGATCATTGTGTATTAAGACTTTGTCCCCCACTTTGAATATAGTTTGTGGTTTTATTATCTCATCGTTCTGGATTAGTTGGTTCCGTTTCTTGGAGTCTTCGAGTGTCTTTCGGGCATCTCTTAGGGCCGTTTCGTGCCGCTTCTTCCATCGGGCGAATAGTCCTTCCCGGGTCAGCACTGGTGTCAGGGCGACTGTGGATGGCAAATTCGCTGTTCTTCCAAATGTAAGTTCGAAGGGCGTTTTTTCCAGGCTTTCGTGTACTGCAGTATTGTGTCCGAAAGCTAACATATCCAATCTTTAATCCCAGTTGTGGTCTCGGTCTTTTAGCGTAGTTCTAATCATGTATTTTACTACTCCGTTTGCTCTCTTGAGTGATCCGTTCGCTTGTGAGTGGAAGGCTGTAGTGGTTATGTGCTCGATGTTTAGTGCGTTTTCGAAGTCTGCTGTTATGAGCTTAATATTCTTCAATTGCGAAGAGTTGATCGCGCTCGGTTTCTTTATAGATTAGGGATGTTCGGTTTTCTGAATGGATTAGACACGTGTTCAAGCACAAAGTTTACTTCGCTTCTTGCAGAAAGGAGGAAACGTCTAAGGCACCAAATGAGCTCTACGTAATACAGATTCTGCACGTTGGTCCAAGAAATCAATTGCACAAAAAGATCAGGTCGAAGCCCGAGGCCGAAAATATACTCGCGTGGAAAGCAACAAATAGACGTGTTTACACTTGAGTCGCGCGAACAAGAAGACGCCTAATCTGACACCGCGGATCAGTGGAACGGATCGGCACCCCCCGTCTCGCCGCGCCCGCAGCCCAAGCTACTCGGTCCACCCAAACCGCGGGAACGACGAGTCCGGCCGGGACGATTCTCTATTGGCTGCGCTAGCGCGCTTAATACAAAGATCTTACGTACTATATATACCTTAGAAATTAACATGCAGGAAATAAAATATGTACAATAAAAACAATAAAACGAGTAATGTTCAACTACAAATGTAAACACCGTCCTGCCATCGCGAACAGTTATCTTCAAGATGAAGTTTCGGCCTTGGTCCGCCAGGATATGTTTAGGCGAACTAAATATGTATATCCAATGTTTCAGTAAACCATGGACGATTTGGACCGATGAGGTCTGCTTTAATGGAATCAGCGCCAGATATTTGGTAAGCTGATCCTGGACTGTGAGAATATATTTGTTTCCTTTGGCGGTCCGCTGTAGAGGTCCAATTATGTCAGGTGCAATTTTATCATTGGGATTTAGAGGCGTGTCTGGGATGAGGGCTGCTTCTTTCGATTTTATTCGCATTAAGGTGGCCGTTCCAATGTGCGGCTGAGCGAAGACGGCCGGCAGTACACTGGTACAATGGAAAAGCATTCATCTCAACTCCTATGTGCGGCTGCGACTGCTGCGGCCGCGCCAGGATTGCTATAGTCTACGCGCGTCTGGTTCATGAGTAGCCTAAGCTACTTGAGACACAACACAATGGCTGTGTTCCAATTCACGCATTATGCGCATAGACCGCAGAGCAGACGCTGCGCGCATGAATAGCGTTCCGTTTCCAGCAGCGCATGAACCGCAGTAACGAAACGGAACGGGTTTCGATGCGTCTGATGTTCGTGAGGTTACGCGGGAATGTTCAAACTTACTTACAAATAGCTATGCAGTTGGATGGATTACTGTTAATTTAATTCGAGACTTTTGGACGGTGGTCGAAGCACGCTTCCTAACTACATCGGTTACTTCGTCCTAAGGATCGGGGACCGACTCCTAACGAAATTTGATGGCTTTATTGGTTCCTGGATTTTCTCTACCCGAGTTTTTCTATTCTTCTTGAACAGCGATAATTATTGAAAGCGAAGACCATATTTTATGAGTTTTACAGGACCAACTGCTGCTTACCCAGCGTAATTTGGTAAGCAGATGTGTAAAGGAAAATGAAGTTATTATCCGCGTCCGGGGTAAATTCAAGGTTTCAAAGGCTATTGAATAGAACCGCAGGCTCTCGTACGTCTTCTGGATTAGAGTGTAGCTGTAAAGTTAGCATTATAAGAGCACGTTCGAAAAACTTAGCAGTAAAAGCCTTTAAGAAATAACAATGCGCGCTACGTATTTGCTTCTTTCCTCATCTTTCGTTTCGACCCTGCCTAAAACCTTCTAGGGATGTGTTGTTCGCTTCGAAATTGAGTCCGTTGCGTTGGTTGCAATTCATACAGCGAGTGCAGAGATGGCAGTATCAATTTTGTAGAATTCCTTAGAATCCTCCAACTTCTAGCGCATAATGCGTGCAGCAAGTGCAGAAAATAAAAGCATGGGCAGTCAATGCGCATATTACGCGCATGCGTATTTGTCGCTTTACGTGTGCTTCCGTATTTGGAATTCGATTACTGCAAACAGGGGAAAGCAGGGTAATTCTGGCTATATAAGCAAGAAAATATAACCTACATATATGCTAATTACATGACAATAAATATTTATTGGAAATTTCGTTCTTTTACGCTACATTTGTCAACTTTTTATGACTTAACATCCTTCCAAAATATTATTGTTACGACGCAACGGTATCTTTATGAAATCGGGTATAGCATATAGGTTATATTTTCTGTCACTTCGAGGAGCGGATTACAAAGTTGTGGAGTGTAATTATTCGTGATTAAGAAATCAAAATTTCCATTCATAACATCATTTACTGAGTACATTTCATCGAAATACTAAGTTTCAGCTTAATTTGTTAATGTTTACTAAATTCGTGCGTTTTATTACATTCTAATTGATTTTAGCTTCAATTTTCAGGTTTACAGATTTTAATGCTTGATAGGGTTATGGTTGGTTCTGGTATCAAGTTTCGCGTTTTCAGTGGCATGGAATCGTTCGTGGTTGTAAGTAGTGATCCTCTAGAGCAGGGCTGCACAAGGAGCTGTTTCCGGCGCCTAGCGGCGAGCAATCCGCCTGTCTCGTTGCTAAGGTTAGAATCGGTGAGGAGAACTGCAGTAATGTACGTGCATTTGGTATGACTTGAACCCAGTCATATATACTGATGCTACGAGTCTACGAGCACGCACATACACTACTGCAATTCTCCTCACCGATTCTAACCTTAGCAACGAGCAAGGTGGGTTGCTCGCCGCTAGGCGCCGAAAACAGCTCCTTGTGCAGCCCTGCTCTAGAGAGTGATCGGAACAACGTATATCGTCGCTGATTGGTTGCCGCCATTTCGGGCAAAAGCGGAAGTAGAGTGAGAAAGAAACTGTAAAAAAGAAAGAGACAGAAATACGGATAGAAAAATTTAAACAAGCAGCCTGGAAAGCAGGTAATTCTTTGAATTTTGATATTTTTCGTGAGAGCTTTTTAATAATTATTATATATAGTGATTATTATAGCTGTGTATAATTTAAATTGGATTATGACTTGACAAACATTTATGATAGTATGTTTGAGATTAGAGAAGTTGAGCACGGTCGATGGAAAGTGAGGTTAGGGATCGACGGTGAAGAAGGGCCAACAATGCAGTTTAATGAGCTTGAGTTTATTGTAAAGTGATAAAGTTTGTTTTATAAATGTGAATGATCACAGACACTTTGATGAGCATGACTATTTTGACGAGAGTGAGAAAACTAGCGATTATACCGTCACGCAGTCGCTGACCGGGCGCGATGATCGGAGCACAAACGTGATTTGAGACGAGAATGAGATTGCGATTGAGATAGTTTACTCAGTGGTTTTATGAGCAAGCACAACGATGTAGTTTTGGCACTTGAGATGAGCACTGATACAAACTATTGAGCTGAGAAAGTTCTCGAGTTACATGTTAAACTGACGCGTTCACTCACGTACTGTGCGAGAACAAGAATGAAGAGCAATATCGCCGATTGATTTCCGTTAGTCGTCTTCTCCAAAAGTCTGGAGGATCGAGCGACCTGGAGAAATCTGATTGGTTGAGTCACAGATCAGTTGAGCTGTGATTTGATACGCGTATTCTACAACCGACCGAAACCGTTTCACGCGATGCGCTGATTGGATGATTGTCGGTTGCGGAGCGCAGGTGATTGGTGATCGACTGTCGCTTAGCGTCTTCGATTGGCGGATTGACCGTCGATCTGTGATCCTGAGCTGACAAGGGACGTTCGGCAACCCGGAAATACCGGGTTAACCTCTACTAACCAAATTATGATACACAAAAAACACTAAATTACTATGTTTGAGAATCAATTACTTCTTCTCATCGCCACACCCTAGATCATGGCAGAAGGTTTGGGAATGTATTAGTTCACAAAGCTTCCACTCTCACTCTCGGCGCAGCACCTCACGGACTCACAAGGGACGTTCGGCAACCCGAAAATTCAGAAAATTATAAAACTCGGTGTGCAAGTAGAGTAGTTCATCCGTAACACAACCCTATTTTTCGTTGGTGCCAAAAAGCATTTTTTAGGGGTGAAATCACCCCTTGAAGAAAATGCAGAATTTTCTTTTCCGTGGAATATCTCGAGAACGGTGAGAGATATCGAAAAGAAGTTTAAACAAAAGTTGCATCCTTCTTTTATATCTACAAAACCACGTAAAAATTATTTTCGAAAAATCCATATTTTTCAAGTTACCCCCACCACCAACTCTTAAAATTAAGTTTTTGTATTTTGTAAATATACGCTAGCATACCTCTGGATAATCCCTTTTCATACATATAAATAGTTTATGTGTTATATTTTCTTTGCAAACAAATAAAACCTCTATTACCGAATTTGAAGTCCATTTTGGCAGTTTCCATTAATAACATGGTTTCTTAAAGCCATATTTAAATTCGTATTTATCTAAGGTTCAGACAGCTTTCAATTATTTAAGCAAGGCAGTACGTACGTAAAATTGCATCCAAGGTAAAACTAATTAATACTAATCAATGACGTGCATGAATCATTATGATATCAGCACATGCATTACTTCAAGTGTAATCTTATTAGGCTGTTTTGGAAGCCACGCGATAAATAAATAATGCGTGAAGATTTACAATGACTTTGCAAAATATATATGTTATTGAAATGACGCAGAATCGCATTGATGCCGATAACCTTGTCGAACCTTCAGATTTTCCGAGTTTTCGGTAAACATGTTTTTGTACTCGCGTCTTTGAGTGATATAAATATTCCCGCGGATGTAGCCAACGGCAGTTACTTTTTTGGCAGCAGTCAGTTACCATCTAATTGAGAAAAGTGAATGATCATTGTTTGAAAGACAATTTTCTTTAAAATGCAGACGATTAATGTTGCTAACGTAATACACATGTTAGCCACTACGTTTCAAATTGCAAGTATAACACAGACACCTATAATCCCGGTAGAAACGGAACTGCACAATGAAATTCGGGACATTATAAAAAAGTTTCAAAACATACATTCCCTACCATTAATTGAACATGATTATGTGCTCGATTATGCCGATCCATCAGAACCACATGGTGCACAAGTTGTAGAGTACATCATGCCTTTTTTTTTTTTTTTTTCTTGAAGAGGGGGAAAATGCATTACGCATACCCCGACATTTGTTGTCGGGGTTATGTGGGACTCCCCGCCTATAACATAGGCGGGATACCCACTAAAAACCCCCTCTGGTGGTCTCCACGGTGGGCCTCATGGCGGCGCCCGGAACTTCTGGTGTAGTCCGTCGGGCGCCGCTATTGTTGCCAATGAGGCCCCGCTAACATCCCCCCACTCCCAAATTAAGCTGTGGGAGGGGGGAAACCACCGACTGGGTGTCCACTCTGACTGAGTGGACTCCCCGGTCTCTCACGCTGCACTTAGAGTGCGTGCGTCGCACGTAAAAAACTTAAGTCTAACTTAACACTAACTTAAGTCTACCATAAAAATAAAAACCCGAATAAAACGCGATAAAACCCGGATAAAAAAACAAAAAAAACCGATAAAAACGCGGTAAAGGCGCGGTAAAAAACGGCTCCCTACATAGGGGCACCGTCAGGGGGATATAACCCCCCCTCGCGATCATCGGGGGCCGACCCTCTTTCTCTTCCTCGCGAGCCTTGGGCGTGCGCGGGCCCTCTCGGCAGCAGCCTCCTGGGCCAGGCGCACTCGCTCCGCTCGGAGGAGGCGGTCGGCCTCTAATTCCGCCGCCTGGCGGGCCCCCATGACGGAGGCCGCAAAATCGTGAAACGCGGCCCATCTCTCCGGGGAGGAAGTGGCAAGGGGCACCAACGTGGTAACTTCCACCGGTGCCCCGAGGCAGGCGGTCAGCCCCTCGCGTTGGGGGGCGTACTCCGGGCATGCAGTGAGCACGTGCTCTGCGTCATCCCGGGCCGCCCCACAGACCAGACACGCCTCGGAGGGTGCTTTCCCAATTCTGTGTAAGAATTTTTGGAAAGACCCGTGCCCCGTCAGCAATTGCATGGACCAATAGTCCGACATTACTGAGGGGCCCGAGGCGTCGACGAAGGTACCGACCGCCGGGACCAGGCGTCTCACCCACCCAGTGGGTGGGGACCTGTCCCATTCCGCCTGCCACTCCTCCATAGCCGCTGTTAACGCAGCGGCTTTGTGGAGATGGGCACGCGTCTTTAAAATGGCCGGGTCGCCGCCAAGGGTGGGGTTCTCCCTATCCTGCGCTTTAGCGCAAAAAATTGCGCGCCCCATTTTGGCCTTAATGTACAGCGGCATTCGCCCTGCTAAAACGCAGAGCGAGGCAAAGGACACAGTCCTGTATGCCGCTGTACAACGGATCAAGGCCGTGCGTGGAGCACGGCGGAGAATGGCCCGTGCACTCTCTTTGGCCAGCGCAACGGCCCAGACCGGCGACCCGTATAAAATGACAGACTCCCACACCGAGATATATAGTCTTCGGGCGTGGACGGATGGGCCCCTGGTATTGGGTAGGATCGCTGATAGCGCTCCTGAGACCCGATCCGCCCTAGAAGCAACCTCCCCCAGATGGGCCCGATAATTGCGGAGGCAATCAAATATTACCCCCAAATACCGGACCCTGGCCGCCGTGGTGACAGTGGCGTTCAGGATCGGAAGACGTACTGTCTTCTCGATCCTGTGGCCAGTCAGGAGAATGGCCTCCGTTTTTTCCGCTGCCAAGGAGAGGCCGGGTTTTGAAACCACGCTCCAATCCTCGGCAGCACGGAAGCCATCTGCAACCTGACCTGAGGGAGGTCCCTACCCGAAAACAAGAGGGCGAGGTCATCGGCCTACGCTATCGCGCGCCCCGCCCCGCCCATATCTAACTCGGTGAGGAGTCCGTCATAAACGGCGTTCCACAGAAAGGGTCCTAGAACGGACCCCTGTGGAACGCCCGCATAAATATTACGGACCACGGTGCCCTTATAAGAGTGCACCGTGATCCCGCGATTGTTAAAATAATCCCGAAGGAGCGCCCGAACATAACGGTCAACACCCCTCCTACCCAACTCGTCCAGAACCACCTCCCAACAGAGAGTGTTAAACGCGTTCTGAACGTCGAAGGACAGGAGAAGGCAGATCTTATTTCGGGCCCTGGAGAGTTCGGCAAACCGAGCTACCTCGGTGGCCGCCTCCATGGTGCCGACACCACGGTGAAAACCAAATTGGTTTTTATGGAACGGATCCCTGCCGCGCTGGGATTCCAGGATCTCCTTCATAACGTACTCCCATACCTTGGATAAGGCTGGGAGTACGGAGATCGGCCAATAGGCCCTCGGACTTAGGGGATCCTTACCCGGCTTCGGGATCAAGATGACTCTTGCCATCTTCCACGAAGCGGGGATTCCACCGCGCTCTAATGTGTCGGCAACCATCTCGCGTATCAGGTCTTTATGCGCCCTGGCCACGCAGGCCACGACCCCCGACGGGACTCTATCGAGTCCGGGGGCCTTGTTGGGCTTGACACGCGAGAGGGCCCTGTCGACCTGCTCGGGCGTTACCTCCGGGATTCCCCTCCAAAAAGAGGAGAGGGGTCGCATGGGGAGGGGACGCGACAAGAGGGGGGCGTGCGTACGCACAGGCCCAACCGCTGGTGAGGGGGAAGGGAGGAGAGGGAGCGGGGCAGTGGCAAAAAGGGTATCAATAACCCCGCCAACCTGCTCCCGCGTCATAACCGTGTTCGGTTTCCTCCCCCCCCAGTCTAGCCATAACAATTTTGTATGGCTTGCCCCACGGATCGCCATCGACCGTGCCGTACAGCTCCCTCCAGAGCCTCTCCTTGGAGCGCCAGATCAAAGCTTGAACTGAACGCCTCGCCAAGGAGAAGTCCCGCCTCAGTTGTTCGAGGCGGGGGGAGGAGGGGTCTAATCTCCTCCTACTTCTCTGGAGGAGCCTACGGGCACGATGCATGGCCGACCTAGCATCGGCGATATCCGCGTTCCACCACCGGTTGGCTACCGGGTCCCCCTAGGAAGACACCTCTTCCTGAGGACCCGGGCACTGACCCCCTCTAAAAGGCGCTGCAGTCCCTCCGCCCTCGGAACCTCGTCCGTAAAACCGGACGGTTCCGGCGGAGGGGGAGGGGCAGACACGCCCACAGGCGTGGCCAGCGAGGAGGGCGGAGTCGGGAGGGCGTTCCGCAGAACGCGGAAACCCTCCAAGATCGACTCCGGGGCAACGTCCTTCATTGTGTATGGAGTCCAGCCGTCGCCAGGTGATCGGCGAGCCACTCCCGGTTTGGCAGGGTGTGGCAGACGTAGAGGTGGTCGGAGGCGGTAAAATGCCGAAGCACCTCGCTCTTCTGAACCAACCCAGCCAGACTCCTGTCAACAGACAGAACGTCAATGAAGGACGAGCCCCTGCCCGTCCGGAACGTACAACGTCCCCGGACTCTAATGGGCACCAGGCCCAACCTCGCCAGCAGAGCCATGCACGCATGGCCCCTCCTATCAGCGACCTTTCCCCCCCATGCAGGGGATTTAGAGTTAAAATCCCCCGCAAGGATTACCCCTCCCCCCGGGGTTAAAAGTGCTAAAATTATGGCCTCGAGCTCCTGGAGGTAACTCAGGAAGGCGGGGCCCTTCTTGCTCGGCGGACAGTAACAGCTCACCACGACCGTGTTATCCACGATCGCGGTGGCTATGCCTTCGGCAGCATCAGGGGGGGTAAGGGAGGCAAGCCTACCCTTGAGCCCGGTCACCCAGATCGCTGCATCCCCCGTGGCATCCCCCATCCACTCAGGTAACATCCTGTATGGTTCGGAGATGACCACGAGGTCAACCCCAAGCAGGCAGGCATTATGGACCATAAGATCCTGTGCGAGCCTGCACCTGCCGAGATTGATCTGCAGGATCTGGATCATTGACCGGGTCTACCAGCTCTTGGCCCCCCCGCAGCCGAATTCGCCCTAATGGCCGGGCAGGCCAGCGACGCAGTAACATGCGCCGCCTTAGGGCCCGTTACCCCCACCGCCGAGCAAATCAGGTACTTGGCCACGCCCTTGCAGGCCGCAATGGCGTGGTCCGAGGCCCCGCACCTCCTGCAGAGCTCCTTCCCCTTGGGGACCGTGGGGCATGCGGCGGCCAGGTGCCCCAGTTGGTGGCACGCGAGGCATCGCGTGCTCTTCACCAGGGGTCTGGCTCGCACCACGGTCAAACCCGTCCTAAAACGGACGGGTTCCGCGCCCTTCGGGAGGGCGGTGGTGGGCACCTCCACCACCGCGGTCTGGGTCCCATTGAGAGTAATTCTCATAGAACGGACCACCAGACCGGCCACCTCCACCTTAAGGGCCGCGCCCAAGTCCTCCAGGAGGGCCGGGGCATCGACCATAGGGTCGATGTCCCTAACTTCAAGGGCCGTCCTGTCCTGCAGGACGAGAGCTTCGTGAGCTCCTTGGCCACCAAGGCCGAACTGACCTTGGGACCAAGCTCTAGAAGCACGTGCCCCACGGGTGCGTTTCACGGCCCTGACATCAGTCAAGGCCGTACGCCCCAAGGTCACGGTCGTCCGGTAGGTGTCTATATACTGACCCCCCTCCGGAACCCTCACTAAAACCGCCTCCGGGCGGGTTCTCGTCGGCCTCGCCCTTTTCTTGGGCGGAGCGGCCTGAGCCCGAGGCTTCACCACCGACGTAGGGGGGGAGCCCCCGTCTTCCCCATACCAGGGCGGGGTGTACCCGCCTTCCCGCTAATCGGGATAGACCCCGGCTTTTTGCCACTCGGGGGGGGGGGGTTGACGGGGAGTACTCCCCTTTGGCCCCACCTTCTGGGGCGCCCCCGGTACCCGGGTACCCAGAGCCCCACTCTGGGGGGCAGACGGCTCCTTGGCCTTCTTCTTCCTCGTGACCTTCTCAAAAGGAAGGTCACGAGGAGGGCCACCCTCGCCTGGCTCACAAGCCACGCCTTCAACGGGGGGGGGGGGGAGGAACACCTCCAACCTTCCCGGAAGGCCCCGCCTCTTCCCCAACCGGGGGAGGGGCGTGAGTAAGCCCAGGGCCCGAGGACTTCAGGGTAGCGACGGCGGCCGAGGACAGAGCCTCCTAGAAGAGTCTCTTCTTGGTACCCGCCGTCGCCACCTCATTGGGGGAGGACCGTGGCCTCTTCCCCTTCCCCTTAGATTGTGGGGTCTTAGACACACCCCCCTTCTTAGAGGGAGGGGTCTTATCACCCACCACAACCCTGGGGCTGGCACCCTGAGCCTCCCCGGGGACCGAGATACCCGAGGGTCCACCACCTCCAGCGTCTGGGTGGCCATGTCCGCGGTCTTAGGCCTTCGGGTAACCGGCAAACTGGACTGAACCAGCCCCTTCGGCTGGTTCTTTGCCGGCTTACCCTTGGCCTTGGCCTTGGACACCACCGCATCGTGGTAGGCCTGGGCCTCGACCACGGCCGTCGACGCCACCTCGCAGCGGTCGATGATACCGTCGGTCAGGGTAGCTACCCTGGTCTTCGTCACCTTACCCGCTGCGACGGTGACCTTGAGGTCCCGGCATTCACGGACCAACTCCCTGAGGAGTGATCCTACCTCTTCAAGCCGGGCCTCAAGTTTTTCCTCCGATGTCATGCGCTTAGCACGAGGCAGCGCCTCAAACATCGGAGTCGACGTCGACGGGGGAGGGGGCTCGGGGGCATTGGACCCTGATACAGGGCCCCCCCCCCATCACCTCCCTCCCTACCCAGAACCTCCACGCTCCTTATGGTGGGGCCGCCCGCTGGCGTCCCTGATGGCCCTGAGAAGGGCCGATTGTCGGGGTCCTTCATGCCCCCACTCTTACTAGGGGGGGCGTCCTTAGGCGCCCCCAGAGGCCCTGAAAAGGGCCGTTTGACGGGGACCTCCCCCAGGGGCCCTGAGAAGGGCCAATTATCGGGGACAAGAACCCCCCCGGTCCCACCCATAGGGTGGACTCTGCTCCCCCCACCCCCGACAGCTCAGGCTGCAGCCTCGGAGCTGCAGCCGCCCCACTACGGACGAGGCCCTCCGATTGAGATCTTCTCTCCGGAGGAGTCCTCGCCAGGGTCCGCCCCCTTACTATACCGGTGTCCGCCGGTGTAGTGGGGGTCTCCGGGATAACAACATCCCGGGACGCTTTATTAGTGGGGGGGGGGGGGGGGTGACTGTCACCCCCGCCGCTTCGAGCTGTGCGACCCTACGCCTCCAATCGGCCACGCTGCCCGGCTCCACCTCCACCTCCACCCCGTGCACAACTTCCGGGGAGTCCTCCCCCAGGATAACGAGGGGGGGAGACCCCTCCGAATGTACACGGGTCCGACCCAAGACCATCTCATAATCCGTGGATATGCCTGGTCCTGCCGCTGTATCTTTTTCCCCGGGGTGCAATGGCGGTAATAAATCACCGCCACCCGGGGTGGCACTGGCCCGCCGCATCAGCTCAGGGCCATCGGTCTTATGGATACCCTGCGAACTGCCGACAACGTCCACAGGGGCTGATCTTACATCAGTATTTGCCGAATAATCATCCGAGGCTCGGCTATATATTGACATAATCAACAAAAGTCTTAAAGGGCGACGGCCCCACCGCCCAGCGGATTTACTCCCGACTCGTGGCCCCGATGTTTAGCCACAGCGGCACAACCGGCTAATGCCGGAGGGACCCCTACGCCGCTGGTCCTAACTCCGGATAAACCGAAGAAACGAGACCCCCCATGGGAAGATGTTAGACCCATGGCCCCCCCCCCCTGAACACAAAATGCCCACCCGAGACCCGCCCGCCCACACCCAAAGCAACGGTGTGGTGAAAACCACACCGCGCGGGGCCTGTTAGGGCTACCCAGCCCTATACAGGGACCCCGTGCTTCTACCAACAGCCCCCTTTTTCTTTTCGGGGCTGCGGCAGACCAGCGGAGCAGAGGGACGGACGACCTCGGGACACCAGCCCAGGAGACCCCAGGACAGGTAGGTACGGGCCCCACAAACCGGCCCACCATCTGAAAGCATGCCCCCTCCTGATCTTTTAGCCACGGGGCCCAGGTCACCCTGCTCAAGGCCACCCGGCAACCCCGCCGCGGCGGAGGGGACATCAGATGGTGGCCGCACCGCCCACCCACCATCCCTTCCCGGAGGAAAGGATGTTTTTATATTTTACTCCTATTATAGGACCGCAAGGAGGGTGGTCAACCCTTAGCCAGGAAGGTAGCATCCCCCATACGGCCCCTAGGTGCGATCAATCCCCCACCTAGGACCCGAAGGGGAACATAGCCACCTTCCCAGAGCTCCCCCACCACGCTCAAGGTGGTTGACCCTGGAGGGAGAATCAGAGTACATTATGCCTGCAGAAGAAGAAGAAGACAGTTTTGAACCTGCAGAATGTACTGTTGATGATGAAGGTGGACAAGTTGACTTAAGTTATAAGAGAAAAGCTGTAACGTTTTGGAAAAGCGCAAAAAAGGCACGTCGAACGCTTGCCAGTGTACAGAAAAATTATCGCATTAAATCTTTGCAGCAGCTATACAGGTGGGAGGCGAGTGTAGAGAGAGGTGGAACAAATGCAGACAAACTTGCATTTATTGGGGAATATGTACTGCAAAAGTTTGAAGAAGCTTGCGACAGAAGATCCAGTGTTCATGACATGAATTTAAGATTGTGGGCCTTGGAGGCAAAAAACCAAGTGGACCTACCCCAATTCGTGGCAGGTAAATGGTGGATTTGGAACTTTAAGACTGCGCATAGAATTGTGTCCCGCAAGATAACAACATTCAGGACGCAATTTACGTTTGAAGATATTGACAACATTAAAAATATCGCAGAATCGTTTGTTTCTCGCGTAAAGTCTAGCATCCCAGCTGTCGGAGTTGAAGAAATTTATAATGCAGACGAGAGTGGCTTCAACCTTGAAATACATTCTGGGCGAACATTGGCGAAATTAGGAGTAAAAACAGTAGAAGCGACGATTCAATCGGTATCTTCTACAACACATAGCTACACCATAATGCCTATTATATCAGCAAGCGGACGTCTTCTTTCACCACTATACATAGTTTTGAAGGAATCTACAGGAACACTTGGTCCGATAGTGCAAAGAACTCCGTTCCGTCCGGTTAATATTTACATCGGAGCTTCAAAGTCAGGAAAACTCACGTCTGAACATTTTAAAACTTGGTTTAGCGAAGTATATCTACCGAATACTGGCCGTAGAAGCATGCTCCGACTCGACTCGTGGACGGGACACTGCCCAAATGAGTTACAGCAGTTGATTCCACAAGACAAGGAAGTAACTTTTTCAATGATTCCAAAAAAAACGACGGGCATCGTTCAGCCTTTAGATGTATTTGGATTCCGGATTTGGAAAAATTTCGTGCGGACATTTTCGGATAATGTGATTCTCCAAGAAAGAGATGTCAATTTGCACTTACGCAATAATAATTAAATTGCAGTCCCTAACCCATACCCAGTTTTCTTCACCTAGATTCAAAAACCTTTTTCAATATGCTTGGTTTAAAAGCGGATATCTAGAAACGCATCCCAGCGAATTTCAAAATCCTGTAGATTTCTGTTACTTCAGAAATGAAAAGCTTATACCCAAATGTAGTATTTGTGGGGAGCCGGCTTTTATGCGATGTGCATGGTGTGGCAAGTATGTTTGTTTTAATCACTTCTATGAAGAATATCATTATTGTACCAATTATAAACCGTAAGTTTCAATATATTTATCGTTTTCTAATAGTATATTTCTTCCAATGTATAATCACACAATAATAGCATGTACAAAAAGAGACTGCAAATGTTAAAATATTGCTTTATTCAACCACTTTGTTCATGAAAACTCCTATAATGTTATAATTAAATTTAATATTAATATCTTTAATGTAATATTATAATATTGTAATATTATATATAGTAGTAAGTAGTAGTAGTAAATAGGTTTATTTTTTGCCTTTCGGCCTCAAAATGGGGTTACATGTGTGTAAGTGTGTAAGTGTTTCTGGGACTGTTAACTGCATGTTCTGCTTTCGTTTTGACTTCTTCCTTCATCTTGGACTTCTTTTCTTCTCCTTTTTTCCAGAACCAAACGCATCCACTCCGCTCCTTCTGCTTCTCCCTTTAGTATTCCTCTAATCGTTGAATTTTCTCTTTTCAGCTCCTTACAGTCTTGTAATATGTGGCCCAGGGTCTCTCTAGCCCTGTTACATAGTCTGCATACTGTCTCTTTTTCTTCCTTCCAGTACTTGCTTCCCCTTTCTTCATTCCCACATCTGAACCTTGCGATCATGCTTTGGTCTCTGCCTCTGTAGTTTCCATCTAGGTAATTTGCTCTTTGGTCTTCTCTGATTTCTGTGTAATGTGCGTTGTATCTGCCTCCTAGTATTCTTTCGTATTGCCATTGCACCTGCTCTGTCCTGTCTCTTTGCGCTAGTTCCTCAGCAAACTCTCTTCCTCTCCTTCTTTCTATTTCCATTTCTTGCATATCCATAATTTTTTGTCTGTAATATGCGACTCTCATTTCCTCCCATTTCGACTTTTTCTCTGCCTGCTTCGCGTCTATTTCCCTCCAGCACTCTTGTACTATTTTATTCTTATTCAGCCGTTTCGCTTTCTCCTCGTATTTTATTGCTCTTCTTCCCGCTTCTATCCTTACTTTGTCCGTTTTTGTTTCCTCCAAGATTAGATACGCTGGTGTATTGAAGTCCAAACCTAAAGTCCACCTTATATATTTCTCCTGTATTTTCTCTATCTTTTCTGCTTCCATCCATCCCCAGATTTCTGACGCGTACAGCAAGATACTTTTCACTATGCTTCGGAATATTCTCATTCTTCTCTCAAAATTGTTCTTGAACATTCTTTGCCCTATTCCCCATATCTGCGCCATTGCTATTCTTGCTTTCTTTATGACTTCCCTTATATGCATCTCTCTGCCCCCATTTTTCTGGAAATTATACCCTAAGTATTTGAACTCCTTTACTTCTTCCAGATTGTGCCCCTGCCAGCCCCATTCTTCTCTCTTCTTCTTTCCTTTTTCTTTATGGAAAATCAGCACTTTTGACTTCTCTGCATTCAGTTGCAGCCCTTTCCGTTCAAGATATGTTCCGAATCTTCTTATCATGTCCTTAAGATCCTTTGGTTCATTTGCCAGTAACGCTATATCGTCCGCATATGCTAGAGTCCAGATTTTTTCTTTTCCTACTCTAACTCCTCCTGCTTGGTTTTTCCTCATGGTTTCCTCCAAATCCGCTACATATATTGTAAATAACGTTGGACTCAGTGGGCATCCCTGTCTTACCCCTTTTGTTGTCCAGAATTTGGATGACATTTCTCCGTTTGCTTTTATAGTATTTCTTGTTTCTTTGTAAATTTCTCCGATTCTCATCCTCAAGCATTTACTTATTTCGTTTTTCTTCATGATGTTTTGAAGTTTTACTCTATCCACTTTATCAAATGCAGCGCTTAGATCTGCAAAAAAGGTATACAGCTTTCCCCCTTTTTTCTGTATTTCTCTGTTAGCTACATAGTTCAGAATAAAAATATTATCTATTGTCGACCTACCGCTCCTGAATCCTGCTTGTGTTTCTGGTATTATGTGGTTCTTTTCCAATTCCTCTTTTAGTCTTTTTTCCAGAACCATAGCATATATTTTGTACGCTGTGTTTAGGATCGTTATCCCCCGGTAGTTACTCACCTTTTCTCTATCTCCTTTTTTGAATATTGGTGAAATCACCCCTTCTTTCCACCTTTCCGGGAATCCTTCTCCCTTCCACACTTTATTAAAAATTTCTGTGATCCTTTTTACTATTTTCATGTTACCGTAAATCCAGGCTTCATTTTCTATTTTGTCTTCCCCTGCTGCTTTCTTCTTTTTTAATTTCCTGATTTGTTCTTTTACTTCTGCTTCTGTTATTTCCTCTTCCTCTTCTCCTTCCGTGTTGTCTATTTCTTCCAACTCTCCTACTTCTTTCTTACAGTCGTCGCCTTCTAGCAATGTTTTAAAATGATCCTTCCATTCTTTTAAATCTATTTTATTGGAGATTCCTATTCTTTTCTTTCTCTGTTTATTTATATATTCCCATATTTGATTTTCTCCCTTTAATTGCATTATCTCATTTTCTGTATTTTCTTGTAATTCCCTTCTCCTTTCATCGCACACTTTTTTGTACTCCCTTCTTTTCTTCTGGTAGTCTTCTTTGTCTCCTTTACCTCTTCTCCAGTTCCTCAATGTTTTCCTGGCTTCCCTTTTCTTTTTTGTACAATTCGAATTCCACCACATAAAGCTGCCCAGTTTCCATTTTTTAATTTTTACTTCTTCTTTTTGTACTGCATTATTTATTTTTTCTATCATTTCTTCTACCATTTCATTCACCTCCGTCCTATTAAAGTTTATTTTGTTTAATTCGATTTCAAACTCTCTCCTGCCTTCTTCTGTCCAAATTCTTCTCTCTCTCCACCTCTCCTCCTGATTTCCCTCTCGATCTTCCCTTTTATTTCCCGCATATAGTTCTGCAATCAGAGGCATATGGTCTGACTCAACTCTCTCTTCCACTGTGAATTTCTTGATCTCTTCTTTCGCCTCGACATTTGTTATTATATAGTCGATTACTGTGCTGCCTCTTGGCCCCGAGTATGTATACTCTCCTTTATCGTCTCCCTCCATATTCCCATTCAGAATATTCCATCCCCTTTCCTCAACCACCTCTAATAACAGCTTTCCCTCTGAGTTTTTAACTTTGTCTTTTGATCTCCTTAATCCATGCTTTTCTTCTATTCTACAATCGCCCCCTTCCTGTCCAATTCTTGTATTGAAATCTCCTCCAATTATCAGTTTCTCCACCTCCATCTCTTCTATTATCTGGTCTAGCTCTTCTTTTGTCTCCTTCATATCTCTGATGTACACTGTAATTATTCTCCATTTTTCATTTTGTATCTTTATTCTTCTCTCTTGAATGTTTTCCGTTCCTGCGTTCGATTCCTCTTCTTCTATGCCCTTTCTTATGCCTGTGATAATTCCGCCTATCGCTCTCCCTTTTTTTCTCTCTCTGGTGGCATATTTACACTTCCATGAGAATTCTTGTGGCAATTTATCTTTCAATCCTTCCCATTGTTTCTCTTCAATCCACGTTTCTACTAATCCCATTACATCGATTTCTTTTAGGAAATCCCAAAACTGCTTGTCTTTGCTGAGTAATCCTGCTACATTCCAGTATCCTATTTTAAATGTATCTATTTCTCTTTGGCTTCTTATTCCTTTCCCAATTCTGTGTACCCTCTCTCCCCGCATATCTGCATCCGCAGACGCGCGGGGACCGAGTGTTGGTACTGCCTTTTGTCTTGCTTTCGTTGTCCTTGTAAGCTCTGCGATCCTCCAAAAATTTAGAGGTTCACAGAACTTTGCCGACTCCAAAAATTTACTTCTTTCAGCCCACCCTCTTCTTTCCAGATAAATGTCTTATCGTTGATTTTTACTTTCCTGTACCCAACTTTCACCTTTGCCCCTTGCTCCCTTTCCGTCTTGGCAATATCTTTAATATCTCTTTGTATCTCCCTTTCTTTTTTCGTCAGGTCATTGTCAATGAACAGCCTCTTATCTTTCAATGTACTCTTCTTTAGCATTACTGCTCTTTTCTGTTGTCAGCTTCTTAACTTCGCTATCAGAAGCCCTTTTTTCTCTCCTCTTCCTACCCAGTATGCTTCCTCGATTTCTGCATCTACCTGCAATTCGTGCCTTAACACATACTCCACCGTATCCTTCGGCGTCTCTTTACGTGGTAGATCTTCTCCCCTTAGGGTAATATTATTTCTTCTCTCTCTCTTTTCTCGAGCCTCTTCCTTCTTTTCTAGCCCCTCTATTCTTTCTGTCAGCCTCTCAGCCTGAACCTTCTTGGTCTCCAGTACTTCTATCCTTCCTTTCATTTCTTTCCTTTCCTTTTCCCATATCTCGTCCCTACTCTTCCACTCGTCCCTCAAATCCTGCATTCCCTGCCTTAGATCTTTATTATCTCTTCTCAACTCTTCCATGTCTTTCTTAACTGCCAGCACTGCTTCCATCAATTTGTCTAATTTTGCATCCATTTCTTTTCCCTGCCCTGTCTCCTGGCTGTCCGACGTTTCCACAGATCCTATGGCTACCTCGGTTTTCTTCAGCGGAGGCGACCTCCCTACTTTCCTTGCTTTTAAGAATTCTTCTTCTATTTCCCTTTCGGCCCTCAACCTCTCCTGCTTCTCCTCGTCCTCCCGTTTCCTCTTAAATGAGTCCAGTATCGAGCCTTCGCTGTCCGCTCTTCTTCTTCCCAGCTGTTCTGCCAACGATGGTCTTCCCCTTCTCCTGGTTTCCTTTTGCACTTCCCCGCCTTCGCCTGCTTGGTTCATTAGCCTCTCCGCTCTTCTTTACCAACTGCTGTCTTCGCTTTGTCTTCTCACTTCTTCCACTCCCTAGATGTCACTTATCCTTGCCACGTATCTCATACTTCGTGCACTCGTTTCACACCTTCTCTTCTTCACATTTTATCTCACCCTTCGGCCCTTTATTAATTGTCGATTATACTGTCCACCGGAACCTTGTCTGACCCCTCGTTTTCCACCCGACCTCGTAATTTTCTGAGCACTTTTACCACACTTTTCGTCTATTTCTTTCACCTGTCTGCCGACACACGTTATTCTCTCGCGCACGTCACGTGGTTCCCCCGTAATATTATATATATATACATGTTATTAGTGGGACAGGTAAGTAAAATTGATTTATAAATCATTTAAAATTCATATCCATATGCATCATGCAAATCGGAAGGTTCGACAAGGTTATCGGCATGAATGCGATTCTGCATCATTTCAATAACATATATATTTTGCAAAGTCATTGTAAATCTTCACGCATTATTTATTTATCGCGTGGCTTCCAAAACAGCCTAATAAGATTACACTTGAAGTAATGCATGTACGAATGTGCTGATATCATAATGATTCATGCACGTCATTGATTAGTATTAATTAGTTTTACCTTGGATGCAATTTTACGTACGTACTGCCTTGCTTAAATAATTGAAAGCTGTCTGAACCTTAGATAAATACGAATTTAAATATGGCTTTAAGAAACCATGTTATTAATGGAAACTGCCAAAATGGACTTCAAATTCGGTAATAGAGGTTTTATTTGTTTGCAAAGAAAATATAACACATAAACTATTTATATGTATCAAAAGGGATTATCCAGAGGTATGCTAGCGTATATTTACAAAATACAAAAACTTAATTTTAAGAGTTGGTGGTGGGGGTAACTTGAAAAATATGGATTTTTCGAAAATAATTTTTACGTGGTTTTGTAGATATAAAAGAAGGATGCAACTTTTGTTTAAACTTCTTTTCGATATCTCTCACCGTTCTCGAGATATTCCACGGAAAAGAAAATTCTGCATTTTCTTCAAGGGGTGATTTCACCCCTAAAAAATGCTTTTTGGCACCAACGAAAAATAGGGTTGTGTTACGGATGAACTACTCTACTTGCACACCGAGTTTTATAATTTTCTGAATTTTCGGGTTGCCGAACGTCCCTTGTGAGTCCGTGAGGTGCTGCGCCGAGAGTGAGAGTGGAAGCTTTGTGAACTAATACATTCCCAAACCTTCTGCCATGATCTAGGGTGTGGCGATGAGAAGAAGTAATTGATTCTCAAACATAGTAATTTAGTGTTTTTTGTGTATCATAATTTGGTTAGTAGAGGTTAATATGTCAATAAAATGTACTCTAATATATTTGAGAATTTATTATTTAAATACTGCATTATGTATTAACCTTCGGTAGTTTCAATTTTTTTTATATATGTAAAACACCAGCAAGTAAATTCTAAAATTTATATTTACAGTTATTCAAACTTTTGCGCCAAAACTACTATTTCCGGTTTTGCCCGAAATGGCTGCGGTTATACCGATCACTCCCTTGAGGATCACTAGTTGTAAGTAACTATAGCATCTATTCTCAAATTCAAATGTCTGTGCACTTTATCAGATTCTAAATCATTTTGGCTTCATTTTTCAGGTTTACAGATCTATGCACTTCATAAGGTTATGGCTGGACAAAAAAAGTCTACACAAACTCGTTAAACAGATTAATTGTTTATTTGTTAAAATTGTAAGGACACATGCCCCAAATAAACAAACTACAAAGAAATAAACAAGCGTTTGTAAATCACCAGTTCTCGTCCCAATGGAAATTTTGATTTTCTAACCACGCATAATTACATTTCTCGATTTCATAAAGATACCGTTCCGGCGAAACAATGATATTTTGGAATGATGTTAAGTTATAAAAAAATGACAAATGTAGCGTAAAAGAATGAAATATCCAATAAACATTTATTGTCATGTAGCATATTTATACGTTATATTTTCTGTCCTTTGGAGGAGGGGGGCCACATAATTTCGACGCGCGCGTTACGAACAATAGCACGTTTCATTTTTTTCAAAGTTTTTCAAGGCGTACGTAAACAAACAAATACGCATGCGTGCATCAACTGCACGCTTCATGCGCTACAAGTGGGAGAATTCAAGAAAATCCTATGCGCCACCAACGCAACCAATGCACGCCTAGACTTAAACGGAACGGTTTTCTCTGCAGTCTATGCGCATAATGCGTGAATTGGAACACAGCCAATGCCATGAGTGTCTGTTTTCCGCCATAAAGGCAGAATCTCCTGGTTGCACTGCGGCTCTTCTAGAAGCAGTCTAGCGACTCTAGCCGCACTGCGACCCATCGTCACATTCAGACAGAATATTCAGAAATAAGGAAAGACGTCAGAATTTAAAACTTATGGAATTATGTTTTTTTTATATATTTCTTGTAAACTAATAATATGAGCTCTTATAAAAAAGGGTAAAAACATCATGACAGCTACATCTGATATACGTATAAACACATGTCAAATTTTTTGTTTTGTTCAGAATTTTAAATCGTGTCTTTTAAAGTTTGGAAATATAAAAGAAAACAAATTTTGGGTCATAAATAATTAGTATCGATTCTGCAAAGTAATAGCAAATAATTCGTTATATACAGTTCTTTTTCCATTAGAAATCCATTGAAAAAGTATCAGTAATTTTCGGCTTTTTAATTACCTTCCGCGAACTTGTACACTCAGCTCAAACGAATGTCGCCGTTCGAGATTCGATTGCATTCGAGCTTACTAGGGCTGGCTTTTTTGCTTCGCTAACATTCTACAGAATTTCATGAATATGGTGCGGGCACTGCCAAGCCACAGGTTCCCGTCTAGAACACTTCTATTTCGTGAGGAAACATTACTGTGACGCCATCTAATATAAGACATATTCGCGCAGTCCCGTCAGAAAAGTTAATTTACATTGCTTCGGTTATGTTTATTTTCCCATTGTTAACATAAAATAACGGATAGTAGATTTTTAAGTAAATGCGTATTTCTTTGATCTACACATTTCCACTAATAATGAGCGTCTTAGATTTTAATCTATGAGGACTGCTAGGAATAAAATACCACAAGACTTTATACATCTCAGTATTTTGGTTTCCTAACCCTTGCCATCTCTACGAAATATATAACATTTGTTTGGGATTGGTCGCAGCGATTTTTGCGGCGCGGGTTTTGAACTCGTTTTGGTTCTCTGTGTCGCGGCTGGGCGATCGCGGTGACGGCCTGGTCGGGCCATCTCGGGATTGACACCTGGACTAGTTAGCTATTGTTTGTACGTGGACCGCGTTGATTGGCCAGGTGTCCTCTCTCCCGAACCGGCGGTTTGGCCCGTGCCGTCTCCGCGATCGCTCTCTTGCCCGTGGACCGCGTTCGAGTAAACACTGCTGTTTCTTCTAACGCGCAAACAAAGGAGCTATCGGTGCTCCGATAAATCTACCCAAGTATATCGTCATACTTAGTTTCTATTTCGCGTGCTCGCGTATACATTTCAAAGTGAAACAAGTGTGTGCTATCGGTAAAGAAATATATTCAGTTCAAATTACAATTAAGCAACTATAAAATTAATAGTTTCTAAAAAATACGTTTCATCGCGTAAGTCCAGTGCTCACGCGTGAAACAAAAGGCAAGAACGTAGGCGCTCCACGTTCTTTCTTGAACACATTCGTTTCCATTCTATTCTTTATTACCCCATCATCCCGCTCTATTTATTTGTGTCTTCCATTATAAATCCATTGATTTATTTATTTTGGACATTACAAATTTATCGTTTACAGTCTCCAAATTATTGATTTTTTTTTAGGTTCATTGTAATAAAAGTAATTTGACATTTATTTTTGGCGTCATTTACGCTACAGCATCGTGAACAGAGCCGATCGCGCAGATTTATATAATTATGACAATCATAGTCAAATGCCGCCACAGTGGTGTTTCATCATGAATTAGAAGTGTTCTAGACGGGAACCCGTGGCTTGGCAGTGCCCTCACCATGTTCATGAAATACTGTAGAATGTTCGCGATGTGAAAAAGCGGACCCTGGTAAGCTCGAATGCAATCGAATCTCGAACGGCCACAATCGTTTGAGCTGAGTGTTGTTGCGTGGCCGTTTGGTCTTCTTGGTTCCTTCGTGGGGAATTTGGCGTGGAACGATGCCCGTGGAGTGCTAAGGCACTCTGCTCCTTGGACGCGATATTTTTAAGGAAATGAACTATGAACTTTTTATGATAATAAAATAATAAAACGATTAAAACACGAATAACTGATAACTTTAATGAACTCAACGAAATAATTAAACACTGAATAAAGTTTATGTGGATTTTTGATTGTACGTGTGCTCGCTTCTGCTTTCTAGGCTCGAGTGACGCTTCCAAAAGGTCCCTCGGGTCTTGTACACCTTTTGTCAATTTCAAAATGTCTAAGGCTCTACGAGCCAATCGTAAATTTCTTAATTAATTAACTGAATTCCTATTCGTCGATTTGACTCAACAACAAGCGTTTAACTACCTGGCGCTGGAATTACACACCTAGGAGAAGGAAGGAAGGAGAAGTTCATTTATTCAAACACTCGTTGCCAAGTGGATATCGATTAGTTTTTAATCTTGAAGTCCTCTCATTAAAAGATCTCTAACTATTTTCAAACCCCTCGACTTGTGCGAACTTCACCTTGTCTCCCTTTCCTATTACATTCGTGTGATCCGCCTCGAACTTCACGCTTCTGGAGTTTAAATTACGCGCCGCTAGACGGGAGTCGCAACAGTGTATAATCAACATATATTTGTCCTTGCAATTGCGAAAACAAGATTTTACAATATTTGTCAATAATGGAGTAATCACCTGTATTCTATATCGTACAGTCGGGCTGAATCCCAAGAAATAGGGGGAAAATGCAACATTCCATTTTTCGCACTGAAAATGATGAATATTATTAAGGCTGCCGTCTCAAGTTTGTTTTGGTCCGAATCGATCGAAGCGTCCCCAGTAAACAAACGGACCCTAATGAAATTACTCCGATCGATAAAAAGAATTTGTACTGCAATGACATCTTCAGGTACTCTGGGTAGACGAATTTTTTACGCATAGTTGCCACATGTTCTGTACTCTCTGTCTCTGCCGCGCTGTTGCCACAGAGTTCTCTCTTTTCATCGAGAAGTCTTGAAGGAATACAGCACGAGAGCTGCGTCTAGCGTTAGAGCCTCCCTGAATGTAGCAATAATGAAAGATAGAGAGGTCCGGGAGTGTAAGAAGGAAAGATGGAAAGATAACCTGACACAATTTGAACTATCATTATTAACGAATAACGATATTACACATAAAATTGATTTGCAGAATTGGAAGACGGTTTCGTTCAAAGTACTTAGTCCGATTCAAATTATTTCCTGTCAATTTAATCGGCAGAATCACTTTCATATTGATACGATGAAAAATAAAGAAATTCTGTTTCTGCATAATCAATGATATGTACATCGCCGAGCAACTCCAAGCAACAGATTAGACGGGTGAGCGATACAATGTCGCTCGGCTCGACCTCAAGAATAGAGGCCCTCGATTAAAATAATTATTTGTGGCCGGCGGATGAATTCCCGTCGAATAAACTGATTCATCCGTGGCATTTCAAATAAAACTAACTCTGGGTTTTTATTCGACGACAAATAAATATAAAGTCTCTTTAATTTTATAGTTTATTTCAATAATTTATGAAAGAATAATAATTTGGGTATCAATATCCCTTCTAAACTTCACAATTCTTATTATCTTCTCTCATTCGGTGCAATATTTCTGTTTACCTGTGAAGAAATATAATGATATGATTGTTCAATGATTTGTATATTTTGTGTGTTTTGATAGAATGTAAAACTTTCTATCGTATCGGCATGAATGTTTCAGTAACATACTGCTGTGATTTCCCAAATGAAAATGAATTTAAACACGGTATAAATCAGATTATTTTTAAATGATTTTATTGAGCTTCGACCCTCGGTTTGTTTGTATATTTTTTGTATGTTTGATATATGCATGGTAGAAATCTGACAACTGAAATTTAACCAACTTCCAACTATCGAGTTGTCTTGAAACTTTGCAGGCGTGCGTAGTTCGGAGGACAATACAATATTTAAAAAAAAATTAACCCACTCATCAATAAATATAACCCATAATCACAAAACGATTTGAAATCAGCATTGAGCTATAGGAGTACCTGGAGAGGGGACAGAGCAATGGCGGCCGGTCCGAGAAAGAGGGAAGATAACGGGTGAACCACTCTCTGTCTTACAAACAGAGAACAATGAACATAGCACAGATCACGACATGACGTCTATAATTTACTACATGATAGTACAGAGTGAGAGGGATAATAGGAAGAAGAAGGATAGGTTCACCCGTCATCTTTTATTTCCCTTAGACCGCTGTCGCCTCTACTTCTTCCTATTGCTGATCCCTCTCCAGGTATACTTATAGCTCAATGGAAATCAGCCACTTGTGTTCTTTGCGAAAACGACGAAAAACCGCTTCGTTCTGAACGCTAGTTGAATCGCGATTTCCGTAGTAAATACACAAATTGAGAAGTGATTCGTTACAATTCGCCGCCAAACAGCCCAAGTCCTCGTTGGTCGGGACCGGCGCACAGTGGGGCAAAGTGGCGAAGTTTGTTTCAAAATCAAAGAACTTTTGATAGAAATGAGATAGAGTGATGATTTTTTTAAAATTAAAGCTGAAAGATTGCAGAATAAGGGAAAATTAATGAAATTATGGTACAAACGTTTTTTACCATTGAAAATCTGTGTTAAACTTGAAATTTTACAACAAAAATATGTTTTGTCCAATACCATGTTCGGTTAGAATTTTGTCTTGACATGTTGTACATCATTTCCTATAGATTTTGTCGCCCTGATTTCAAATCCGTTCGCAAAATTTGTCTACTACCTCAGGATTTTGAAAAAAAATCGATTTAAAGTTCAACACAGATTTTCAAAGATAAAAAAAGTTCGTATCAAAATTTCATTAATTTTCCTTATTCTGCAATCTTTAAACTTTAATTTAAAAAAAAAATCATCACTCTATCTCATTTCTATCAAAAGTTCTTTGATTATGAAACAAACTTCGTCACTTTGCCCCACTGTGCGGCGCGGCGTTGAGCCCGTATCGCGAACAGAGCCCTAATTCTCAGTGTTCGTTTCTCGCTTCTTTCTGGCCGAAGGGGGGAGCGAGATGGAACGCTTTGCCTGCGCGACGACCGCGAACGCAAAGGACGGAGTTGTCAGGCGTCCGAAAGACCGAGCGAGACAAAACATCATCCCGTCGTCTATCTCGTACCGCCCACGTTCGCTTTCAGTGCCTCTCGCTCGCTCTCGCCTTCGCCGGACAAGAGTGAGACAGAAGTGGTGGGAATAGCGAAAAGTCCACATCGTTTACACCAAACCGAGCCCGTAACGAGACAGTACTGTAGTATCTTTTATTTGAGTTTATCCAGATAATATCTTTGCCCATTTCTGTTCTCCAGCCGCTTCGCCGTGATTCAATCAAGCCTCCCTTACGACAAAATAGTAATAGGGGAAATGCGGCAACAGCGCGATTCGATTCTCGATACATCTCGGCAACTACGTCTTTCCTACACTTATCGGCTAGATTGGACTTGCACCGGTTTTGATGGTACAATGCACGAATATACCATCAACGCCGGTGACGGAGAATCCTTGAAGCTTCATTCTGTCATTTCTCGAGTCTGTCTCAGTACACGAGTCAGAAATTCATTATTATTTCTATGTACGGCGGTTATTATCATTCAAACGCACCAGACCACCCTGCACTGATGTCTCCCGGAGGCAACTATACCCGCAAAAACATCCTTCTTACCGATTCCAGGACGTAAGACGGTTGAAACGGTTTGTTTACTACATCGCGTATACGTACACGCTTTTCCTAGCTTGTGTGAGTGTACGCACACATTCAAGACCCGCGGAGACGGCAGCCTTAAGCAAGTTCATAAAAAAAGTGTTAATATACAACTCGTACCTAAGTTTGACGTTATTTAAAAAAATAACGTCAATAATTTCAATAAAACTAAAAAAAATTGATAAATATACATACTATGGAAAGTGCAGAAATATTTGCAAACCTGTATCCATGTCATTCTGGTATCAATATACTAGATAGGTACTGTTCATAAAGTGTTAATACTTTCTTACGAAGTTACACAATATTTGGGCAACCTTCCAATCGGTTAATTGGGTGGAGCGACCCATAAAGTCAGAAATTAAGATTTTAATAAATATAGAAAAGATTGTAAGCTTAAAATATTCTCATTGCAATACAACCGAAGATGTTTTATAATTTTATCGACTTCTTCAGATGCAGTACTAGATAGTTTTCTAGGTATCTTTGCCAAAAAGGACAAATAACTTTTTTTTTTATGTAATGTAGCTTGATGAAGATTCGGCATTTTGATTGCGAAAAATGGCATGTTGAATTTTTTCTCTATTCTTGGAATTGACGTCCACTGTGCGTTGGACAGTCGTTGTGCATTCGTTCTTTTCAACCGTGTAACGTACCGCTACGAACCGCCATAAATTTTTCATTTGTCTTTCACTATAAATTGTTATTTTCGTTCATTTTTATCAAAGTTGTAATGTAGTATTAAGAATATACGAAACACGTGCAAGCGACACGCTATGTAGCGGGAAACAGTGAACTAACCGACGCGCAACGCATGCGCATAACCGCCCATTCAAACAGTGAACTCAGGGCCGCGAGTGCACCAAGCGCGCGTGCGCAGACTGCACGATCAACCAGACGCCGAATAAACCGAGTCTAGTACGCGAGTAGCGCGAAGCGAATGTTAATTTTAATTGGTGCGCGAGATTGCGCAGCGAATGATTGGTGCGGGCTAAGTACCACAAACCAGTATAAGTACACGCCTGGCGGCAACAGAGAAGCAGACTTGTCAGTTCAGTTGTTCGGTAAGTTTGACTTCAGCTCTGCTACCAGTCGGACGTCTTTATACATAGTATACAGTTCTCCTGAACCACGAGCCGTTATTATTACTCCTTAGTGAGTTCCTCTTAGGTTAGTGATCTATCGCGTTTTCGTGGATTCTTTCCTAGCCTGCCTTCTGCCTCTGAGTCTGCGGCCTATCTCATCTTAGCCGCTTAGGGGCCTACCATTTTTGGGTCCAGAAACTCGGACCCACCCGGGGTCTCAACGTCCTCGAACCATGTTGAGGGTCCTCCCCTTCCCTCCTTAAACGCATCCAAGCTGGTAAATAATTCTATTTTTAAACCAAACTCAAAATCTGCTATGCTATCTGACAAACGCAGAGCCGATAATCCTGTGGACACCCAGTTTGACTCTACATCCTCTGAAAACTCCGAGTTTTCTCCCAAACATACGCATTCTAACGCAAACCCCAGGTGCATCGGCCCGTTCGGGCTCCAAAAATTCTAATACTAAAAAGAAAGAGGCTCTCAAGCCAAAGCAGGGCCCAGACACCAGCCTTCCTCCAGTTCTTAGCCCAATCCACGACAACGTGGCCTTTTCCTCTCACTCCATGGAGGTCGAGTCGACCCCAAATATCTCTGAATCCAAGTTCTTGCTCTCTGTACGCAGTTCTTGCTGCTTTCCAACAGGCTGACGTGTCTCCAAGGAACGTTACTTCTATAACAAAAAACAACATTACATCGCCTACAGTAAATAAATCCACACAAGGCCAAACAACCTCAAATTTCTCTCCAGCCAAACCCAATAACGAGGCCCCTACCTTTAACACTAAAAATAATGTTAACCCCCCCCCCCTTATATCTAATTTCTCCTATAATATTGCTCAATTTGACAATGAACCAGCCAAAGATTTTAGCAAGACCTTCACTATTAAATTTCTCGGCAACAGAATAAGACTCTAATTTGATAACGTTATTAACATTAATAAATTCAAACTAGCCCTCAACGAAGGAAATATAGAGACGCGGTAGCGTCTCGACACCAAGTATATGAAAGACACACTGTATAAAACACCCTGTATAAATGTCGACTGCCCCTGCCGTGTATACATGTTCAACACCCTGTATATATGCCGATGCCGACTGTCGCTGCCGTGTATCTAACTAAATGTTCCGAGACCCTGCATATATATATATATGTCGACTGTCGATACCGCTATCATTTACTCGAGTGTCGGCTATTCTCAAACATATTTCATTAATATCTCATCACCCCTGCAATATTTTTTAAATTTAAAGGCATTTTTCTTATGTAAACCGCATATAAGCTTTCGAATAAGACCAAAATCAATAAAATCGGTCCGCGCATGATTAGAGATATCGTAATATCGTCTCATGGAATATTCGGAAATGGTAAGAAAGAATTCTTCTTTTCCTTCTTCTTCTCCAGTCAAAATTTTTGTCGACATTATACTTATATGCGTTACACGCACACCTTCACTACACATGTTTCGTTCGTCGACTCTAGGGATCATTCCGCAGGGTATACACCGTTATACCCTTATACCCGTATACCCTTATACCCGTATACCCTTATACCCGTATACCCTTATACCCGTATACCCTTATACCCGTATACCCTTATACCCGTATACCCTTATACCCGTATACCCTTATACCCGTATACCCTTATACCCGTATACCCTTATACCCGTATACCCTTATACCCGTATACCCTTATACCCGTATACCCTTATACCCGTATACCCTTATACCCGTATACCCTTATACCCGTATACCCTTATACCCGTATACCCTTATACCCGTATACCCTTATACCCGTATACCCTTATACCCGTATACCCTTATACCCGTATACCCTTATACCCGTATACCCTTATACCCGTATACCCTTATACCCGTATACCCTTATACCCGTATACCCTTATACCCGTATACCCTTATACCCGTATACCCTTATACCCGTATACCCTTATACCCGTATACCCTTATACCCGTATACCCTTATACCCGTATACCCTTATACCCTTATACACTTATACCCTTATACCCATATCCCCTTATATATATATATATCCTTATACCCTTATATACGCTGTTACGAGCCGGGGCTGCAGGAACGCGAGAGGCCGGCGAGAAGGGTATTTGCCAAAGAATATGGTTTATGAGTTTGTTAGTTAGGTGCACGGACGAAACTGATGCGTAATCAGGGAGCCGCTAGGATTATTGACGGCGAGGACGAACCTGATGCGAAAGCAGGGAGCCTCTAGGAATGGAGTCAAACGCGGACGAACCTGATTTTAGTAATCAGGGATCCGCAGGAGGGTGATACGTCGTGAACGAACCCGATGCGAAATCGGGGAGTCACTAGGATGAAGTTCACAGACGAACCTGGTGCGAAACCAGGGAGCTGTTACGAGGTTGGATTATTCACAAACGAACCTGGTGCGAAACCAGGGAGCTGTTACGAGGTTGGATTATTCGCAGACGAACCTGGTGCGAAACCAGGGAGCTGTTACGAGGTTGGATTATTCACAGACGAACCTGGTGCGAAACCAGGGAGCTGTTCGGAAGTTGGTAGATTTACAGACGAACCTGATGCGAAATCAGGAAGCTGTAGGACACGGACGAACCTGATGCGAAATCAGGGAGCCGTAGGAGGATGAGGTTTCGTGGACGAACACAATGCGAAATTGGGGAGCCACTGGGTTGGTGAAGATTCCTTGTTTTGGATGGTAAATGCGAACGGACCTGATGCGAAATCAGGGAGTCGCGGGAAATGTTAGTAATGCCTCGTAACTCTTAATTAAAGTTGATACAACTCGAGCGGTAAAGTTGTCTCGGTGGGTGAGTGCTACTAATATTATAAGGATCGCTGGTTAAAAGGTGGGTTTAACGAATCTACTCGATTTACACGTGAATACCATTCGTGTATTCAATAACTAATTATTATACAAATGTAAGTGTCGTGGTTAAATAATAAATAAAAGTGTGTAAGTTACCACTAGTTTGCACGGTGTTGCCGCACTGGCGATGCGGGGCGTACGAGTGACAATTTCAAATTGCCAAATAGAATATAAACCGGACTCGCGGATTCTATGAGGTTAACTTTGATTCTGACGGAGACTTTAGCTCGATCTTAACCAACTCTGTACGAGCGTGACACGACGTGACTCTACGCGTGACTCTACAGCTTTTAACCAACGAGGGTAGAAACCAAAGGGTTTCTATAGTCCCAGAAATGAGTGGGTATTCATTAGGAGTTTTCATATAAGGAAATGCTTCGAGGTCGTCGTCGTGTCACTCCCGTTCTCATGGTCGTGATCCAGATGGTCGAGATCATGACCCCCCTTAGTGGTGTATGATAAGCAAAAGGATTTTAGGGCTTTTTCCCTTCTCAGAAGCGAGCTCGAAAGTGGTTGAGAGTGGTGTATGGGAAGATTCCACATACGTAACAACGCTTATAACCTTTTATACCTTTATACACTTATACTCTTATACACTTACACCCTTATATACGGTTATACACTTATACCCTTATACCCATATACCCTTACACCCTTATATACCTTTATAACCTTACACCCTTATATACCCTTATGCCCTTATAAACCCTTATACCCTTATACCCCTATACTCTTATACTCTTATATATACACCCTTCCATACCTTTATAACTTTACACCCTTATATACTCTAATACCCTTATACCCTTATACTCTTATATGCCCATATACCCTTACATCCTTATCCTCTTATATATCCTTATACCAGCGCTGGCCAGCGGTGGGGCCCCTCACGCGCCATCTTCCCCTTCCAATCTGTCTCTCGCACAGCGTGCCTTCCGTCGTCAAGGAGACCGCGCGACGTTGCGAAGGCTGCCATGATGGGCTAGCTGTGCTAGCGTCTTCGCGGTTAGCGTCGCGCGGTATCCCTGACAACGCGGACAAGAGTGGGAGAACCCCGAGCTTACGCGTAAGCGACCTTGACCAGCGCTGCCTTATACCCTTATATACCCTTATAACCTTATATACCGTTATGCCCTTACACCCTTATACACTTAGACCCTTACATACCGTTATACACTTATACCCTTATACCCTTATGCTCTTACACCCTTATATACCTTTATAACCTTATACCCTTATACCCTTACACTTATACTCTTATATACCCTAATACCCTTATACCCTTATACTGTTATGTACCCTTATACTCTTACACCCTTATATACCCTTATACCCTTATATACCATTATACCCTTATACCCTTATACCCTTATACCCTTATGCCCTTATATACCCTTATACCCTTATATACCGTTATACCCTTATATACCGTTATACCCTTTTACCCTTACACCCTCATATACACTCATATACTTTCGTCGACATAATATATATACGTATACGCGTTACACGCTCACCTTCAGCCAAAAGAAGCTAAACACGTTTCGTTCGTCGACTCCCGGGATCATTCGACAGGGATCGTTGTCCGTCATTGTACATATATATACCTATACTATTGACTTATAACTTGCCAAGTGTTAATCGCTCATATCATAACCTGCGATGTTGTCCAAATTTGAAATATCACGAGTTTTTACCCCACTTCGGACACGGAATTATTGTCTCAATTTACAAGGTAAGTCACCAAATTTTTTTAATATTTATATATAGAGTCGCAGAATTGTCCAGAGAAGGTTCCACAGAGAATCATTTTCTTTGGCATAAGTTTCTGGAAATACCGTGTATTTACAAAATAATATATTGTAACAAATTGCATTTAAATTGACAGATATTTTTATACTAGCAAACTATTTTTAATTTAGAGTTTCTATATACAGTATTGTCTCCGTATGTACTCGGTTTGGTGTACACGATACGGGTTACTCGCTATCCCCACCACTTTTTTCTCACTCTTGTCTGGCGAAGGCGAGAGCGAGATGGAACGAGAGCGAGCGAAAGCCACTGGTCTCGCTCCGTCTTTCGGACGCCGTGTCACTCCGGCGCACGCAAAGCGTTCCATCTCGCTCCCCCCTTCGGCCAGAAAGAAGCGAGAAACGAACACTCGGAATTAGGGTCGCTGTTCACTATACGGGTTACTCGCCGGTCCCGACCAGTGAGTACATACGGAGACAATACTGTACCTATAAAGCTTATAGAAATGAAGGGGACGTACAAGCTTGGATAGAAATGAAGGGGACGCACAGGCTTGAATAGAAATTAAGGGGACGCAAAGGCTTGGAGGTTGTCCGCAGATGGTTAGATAGACGGAGAAGCATCTTCTTTCGCGCAAGTTTCTGCCAATTTGTCAAATAAGGTAAATCGACAAAATGTGTCAAAAGACATAGCATTAAGAATTAAGAAAATTATGGCGGACTGATTGCAATGTAGAGCAAGTCACATTAGTGAAGAAAGTACGCAGAAAGTAAGTTTCCAATCTTTTGTGAAAGACATTCGCAATACTTTAATAAAATCCACAGTAGTTGCTACGCTATTCTTTAATTTTAGTAGTTCCCCATTAACAAAATTCTAATTAATTCACCAATAAAAATATTGGATCTCTTCATTCATTTTCGCTAAATTACCATTAGCATTTAAATTTCCGGCAACAAGACTTTCAACCGAACGCTCTCACCTCCTTTGAACACATTATGTAGTCTCTAGACTTACTATAGCAAAGGGCCACTCTATTTCTATATAAGCTCTACGTTAAGTTGTATCCCCATAAAAAAAATACGGCTTTCATATATTTACAGATAATCGAAGCAGAAGATGATGCAGTGTGATCTACGTACAGACTATGTACGCACAAATTTGCAGGTAGAATTTTGCATACGCAATTATTCATTCAATGATCTTGACATATGAGCATGTGTAATAATTTATAAATAATTAGTAAATGTGTCCTATTTCAGGTAACGATGCAGACGATGAGAATTATTTCAACAGCTGAAAGAGAAAATAACCCTGCTCCACGAACAAATGAAACCAGCATAATTTCATGTATATGTATAATATAAAATAAATAAAAAATTATTTCTTTATAATAATTATTACCAAGATGTTAAAAAAAAATCATTTGAATTTCAAGGATATAGTAAAACATAATTTCACAGGATGGAAAAATCTGAAAGATCCTTGCAACAATTGTGATAATTCAAATTCACACATAATGAAAACGTTCAATATAACTGGTTTCAAACAAATTCTTATTGCAAAATTACATTTGTTCGATCACGATAGTAGTGAAACAACGAAGGTGGAAAGACATTTGCCTAGATGTTCACGGCCTGGAAGTTTAATACTTTGCGTGGCTAGGCTAGATCAAATTGTCGATGAATAAGAATTATTTAAAAACGCAAAATAATAAAAGTGTACTCATATTGTTAATGTTTTAAATTCACTAATTATCTGGAAGCCTGCGAGAGGGAAGGTATGGTTATGTATTAAAATTATTAAAATAATTATTTTAGGAATGATTTATTTTAAAAAAAAATAGGTATATAATACACTCCGCGTCAAAACTAAGGGAACACTATAATTTCCCGAAAATTTTGGTCATTTTCAAATGGCTGTATCTCTGCGAAAAATGGTCGCCAAAAATATTTAAAAAACACATTTTAAAGCTTGAAGTTTCTAGTTTTTGAATCAAGTACTCAATTTTTTTTCTTCGTCCATTATGATACTGTTTTATCAAGATGAAGCGCAGGAAACAAAGTTTCAGAAATTTTTGCCAAGTTTGGACGTATGTACGGGCTGAAAATTTTTTTTCCAGATAAATCCAATAGAGGACACTTATAGAGCAAACATTTCTCTTTAATTTCGTTTTTTTTGTTTTGTTGTATGATTTTTATTGACCGAGTTATTCGCTATCAAAGCAAAAAAGGAACTTTCTACTTTGAACGCCTATAACTTGCGAACGCATGATCGTAGAACATTTTTCATGAGTGTTTTGTAAAGCTAAGACAGTTTCCTTTCAGAAGCTTTAGTTGCCAATTCAATGAGATTTTTTTTAACCGTATTAAATTCATTTCAAAATGATCCCAAAAATTGCATATTTACCATTTTCTAGAAAACATGATGCCACTTCAAGGAAAATCATGGAATCATTCAAGTGTCCACGTTTTTTCTGAGGTGAAACTACCCCTTAAACAATATGCAAAAGGCCGGACCGATCAGATTTTTTTTCCGTATGCCCTCGATGGTCAAACATGCGATACGGTCTGAAAAATTGAAGGATGACCTGTTTTACGTTATGTTTCTCTATAAAACCCTTTCTTTTGTTCTCGCGGCTTTTGAACAATTGTTGCACGTTTTTTTTGTTAGTTCAACGTCATTTTAGTAAAAAGAAAAAATTTCAAAAATTTAAAAAAAAATTTTACCCAACTCTTCGCAATGACGAAAACTGTTCTTCGATAACTGGCATTAGCACCATCTAAAGCGCGACGAGCTGGCGCATGCGCGGTCAGATTTACACTTTATTGTATGTGCGTCACATGGAGAGATGAAACCCTGCGTGTCGGTTGCGCATGTTAATACAGTTACGAATTTTCCATTCTTGGGCGACGTTTGCGACAACAGTACCCGAACCCGGCGAATTTGGGACAAATAGCAGACGCCCTCCGCCAAATTTGGCAGAGAATTCCCCAACGGAAAATTCGTAACTGTATTAACATGCGCAACCGACACGCACGCACGTTCCCTCACACACATACGCATCGGAGAGTGAGTTTGGAGTCAAAAAATACTGCGGGAGTGACGAACCGCAGGGTTTCATCTCTCCATGTGACGCACATACAATGAAGTGTAAATCTGACCGCGCATGCGCCAGCTCGTGGCGCGCTTTAGATGGTGCTAATGCCAGTTATCGAAGTACAGTTTTCGTCATTGCGAAGAGTTTGGGTAAAATTTTTTTTTAAATTTTTGAAATTTTTTCTTTTTACTAAAATGACGTTGAACTAACAAAAAAAACGTGCAACAAGTGTTCAAAAGCCGCGAGAACAAAAGAAAGGGTTTTACAGAGAAACATAACGTAAAACAGGTCATCCTTCAGTTTTTCAGACCGTATCGCATGTTTGACCATCGAGGGCATACGGAAAAAAAATCTGATCGGTCCGGCCTTTTGCATATTGTTTAAGGGGTAGTTTCACCTCAGAAAAAACGTGGACACTTGAATGATTCCATGATTTTCCTTGAAGTGGCATCATGTTTTCTAGAAAATGGTAAATATGCAATTTTTGGGATCATTTTGAAATGAATTTAATACGGTTAAAAAAAATCTCATTGAATTGGCAACTAAAGCTTCTGAAAGGAAACTGTCTTAGCTTTACAAAACACTCATGAAAAATGTTCTACGATCATGCGTTCGCAAGTTATAGGCGTTCAAAGTAGAAAGTTCCTTTTTTGCTTTGATAGCGAATAACTCGGTCAATAAAAATCATGCAACAAAACAAAAAAAACGAAATTAAAGAGAAATGTTTGCTCTATAAGTGTCCTCTATTGGATTTATCTGGAAAGAAATTTACACATTTTTTTTTTAAAGCATAATCTCAAATAAGAATTATTCGAAGTGAGAGGATAAGAAGTACGTAAATTACGTTTTTAAATAAGGCATAAACGAAAAGGTAATGTAGCAGAAAATGTACGACATGTGATCGAAATTCGTTATTGAGGTAAAAATCCGTAGCTCAATAACGGCCAACACAACTAAATTTAAACAATAATATTAGGTGTATGAATAAATTCTTTCCGACTGGATTTACATAATCAGTACAAAACTACTGAATTTCTATCGCGGTGGTATTCATAAGCTGCCAGAAAAATGGCAAAAGGTAATGAACAATAATGGAAATTATGCCGATGATTGAGTTATTTTAATATTTTTTAAATCGAACTGTTATTGTACCCTAAAATCGGAAAGAATTTATTTCTACACCTAATAATCACCAATAAATTAAATAAAACTCACCCATTCGGACATTCCTTTCCTTCCTTTTCGGAAACCTGTGTCACTGGGTCACTGTACCGATCCTGGTCATCAGTGGCCGAAAAGATTTATGGTAGGGTAGCGCCCAGTGCTCAGCTGATCGCAGGTATTCGCAGGACACCACCCGAATGTAAGGGTCGCAACGTCAAGGACGTCCGGGTTAATGTACCGAATATTCACATCACTGCACTGATACTAACACTCATCACTTACTTTATTTTCTACGGAACGTGTTGTTCCTACGTTATAAAAATTGGTGGCCCCGGAAGGGGCCGATTACTGTTAATTGAACAGTTGCTCAATATGGGCACACTCAGCGTCTATGCACGCCTCCGCACGTACAACCAGCTGCCTTTGGACTGCGCGCAAGGTTTCTGGCGTAATGCTTGCCACCGCAGCATGAATCCGCACGACTAGGTCTTCCAGTGAATCCACTGGTTGACGGTACACCTCATCCTGAAATGATTGTTGTACAACAAATACAAAACGTAAGTAAAAAAAGAATACTTAAAAATTACTTAAAAATTAAGACCACTAATGAAATTACCTTCAGGTAGCCCCAGAAGTAAAAATCCAGCGGGGTCATATCCAGTGACCGTGGGGGCCACGCAACAGGACCGCCGCGGCCGATCCACCTGTCCTGGAAGGTTTCGTTAAGGTAGTCGCGGGCAATTGTGGCGTAGTGAGGTCCAGCCCCGCCTTGCTGATAGACCATGTTCTGTTGGACCTCATCTGGAATATGGGCCATAAGACCCGGCAGAACATGCTCTAAAAAGACTTTATACGCTGGACCGTCTATCGTGTCTGGTAGCATGTACGGCCCAACGATAAAATCGCCACAAATGCCCGCCCATACATTAATTTGCCAACGGACTTGTGCTGCGCGTGTCCGAAGCGGTAGCGGATTCTCGTCGCTCCACACATGCCGATTGCGGGAATTAAAGCAGCCTTCCCTTTTGAAGATTGCTTCGTCCGTCCACAATATGTATTTGCAGAACGACGTATTCCGCTGCACTTCTCCCAACAGCCACACTGAATATTCAACCCGCTGGTCGGCATCCCCGGGGTGCAAATGTTGCACCCGTATAAAGCGGTACGGGTGCAACATGTTCTCCCTCAGAGTTTGGTGTACCGTCATTCTGCTGGCACTAGAAGAAAATGCAGAAACATCCATTATTAGATAAGATTTGTTTCCCTTAATTAATAATTGTTGCAGTTATCTTGTACTGTGACTTACTCTAGGCGGCGGCTCAAGTCGCGCACGCTGACGGTGGGGTCCTCGTCGATCGCGTGCAGAATGTTTTCTTCCACCGCAACGTTCCGCGCGGCTCGAGGTCTACCCACGTCGCTGCCTCGGGGCATCATCGACCCCGTCGTGTATAATCAAGACGCCAAACGTCTGATCGTTCCCTCGCTCGGGGTTTCGATGCGCAGGTACTCTATTGCCAACGCTCGCACGGTAGCACTCGCGTTCCCGTCGTTCCGCGCGTACACCCAGAACATAGCGTAATACTCTTCGGCGGAGTATATTTCTGGGTCGAGATTCCTAGCTGACTGACAGGATTTTTTCTCAAGTAACTTCCTCTACCCCCAAGTAGTTTCTCTCATTCCATTATGAGTTTACTCCCACCAGGACAAGAGGCTTTAGGTGAAAAGAAGCCAGCACATTTTCGGAACACACGTGTTTTTCAGAAGTGCAACGAAAACTTTCACAAAAGCCCGCGCTCCGTCTTTCCACTGCCAATGTACCCATTGCTTCGAGATAGAAAACAGACACCACGTGTATCGGTTCGAAAGGGTCCGAAGGGAAGAGAAGCAGAAAGTCTTCGCGTTGCTATAAAGAAGAAAATGCATACCATTCCTGTTTCCCCTTTCCAAAACCCTGAGTTCACGTCTGCTGCGAGGCGGAACCAATTAAGTCATAAATTATCCGAAACTGTAGGAAACCGTTCTCTACCGCCGACTGGCGGGACAATACGGTCATAAACCGCGACCCTGGCGAGCCTGATTAATTTTGGAGAACTAGAAATTACAGAGTATTATCCAACATCAATCCGCCTCGTGGAGAGACACAGGAAGAGAAGGGGTAGTCCGCTGACTGCGCGTAGACCCGCCTGTTTCGTCCTACCCTCAAATTAAAGACGGATCCCTTATCTCTCGAGTATAAACACGCGCTCGAATTTCAAAACAAAAGCACGCGTTGACGAATTCCGGGCGAGAGAATGTCGGCTTGAAGTCCAATTGGCCCTAATCTATCCAATCTGTCCTGCAGCCCTCCCAAACGGCCACTGTCCTGAAGAGGCCCTCTTCACAGCAATATCTCCTCCCCAAGGCCCACCTTCACTCGTACAGAATACGTCGACGCATGCTTTTGATTTGAAATTCGAGCGCGTGTTTAGACACGAGAGATAAGCAGGCCCGATTGGCTAGTTTGGGACCAATCGGACTTGAAGCCGACCTTCTCTCGCACGGAATACGTCGACGCATGCTTTTGTTTTGAAATTCGAGCGCGTGTTTAGACACGAGAGATAAGCAGGCCCGATTGGCTAGTTTGGGACCAATCGAAACTCAAGCCCACCTTCCCTCGCACGGAATACGTCAATGACATCGAAAAGTCCTGCGCCCCGTCTCAGGTAAAGCAACTGCGCGCGATTACAGTCACCTGACCGTACCGCTACAAACCCATATTTCTTCAGTGAGGTCAAATAATAGGTCGACAGAAGAATTGCAGGAGAATTTTACTAACCCACTCTTGGCCAATGACAAGCTTGTTTCCAGCTTGTCATTGGCCATTAAATAATTTCCAATTATCTACGTCGCGGAAATCGACATTGACATCATCTGCAAGACAGAAAAGTATGGTTATGCGCGAAGTGCGAATGTTTAGAGTCTTGTTTAGTAGATAATAATTTAACACATGTTTTCTTATAAATGTTAATGATCGCAGGAGCATGCATGATCGGCTAGGGTGTGTACTGTGTGGAGATGGAGCTGATGTAAGTATCGCATGTATTCTGTTTATTCATACGTTACGTTTAATTTTATACTAATATTGTGTTTGTTTTCAGTGTTAACACTACAGGAAATATGATGCTTTTCCACAAAAAAGATGTCCAAAATATTGAATGAAATTTTCTGATATCGCCCCTACAAGATACCAGTGGTTACGGGACGTGGATTTGTAAATTTAAATTTAAATGTGTCCCTCTTCGTATTTATATGCACAACTTATTTTGTAACAATTGTAATCACCGATCCTCTATTTTATTAAAAAATAAAGACTTTTTTAGATAAGTAGAATTAATTATTTAATATAATATAGAATCTGCTTGATGGTTATGTAAGGGTAGGGACGGGCATGTGACGTCACGGGTAGGGAATTGTTTGAAAATTCTGGTCCTCAGATGGCGCTGTTGGCTGTCCCTAGCAGACGGCAGAATCTGCTGTCCATCTGCTGCCGATCTGACATCAGGCATCTGACATCAGAATCTGTACCTCAGAACGCAGCCAGATGCGGACACAGACAACTACGGTTCTGACGTGCAGACTCTGCGCTCTCGTGCCAGAGCCTGCTACCAATCTGATGTCAAATTGGCAACAGATGGTTATCTGGGTTTCAATTCACCAATAAACATGCTAATTAAATTTTATTCCAACACCAATAATCTGTGCGTTAAAAATATTGGATCTCGCCGTTCATTTTCACTAAATTACCATTAGCATTTAAATTTCCTCCAACAAGACTTTCTGCCATACGTTCTCACCTCCTTCGGACACATTGTGTAGTCTCTACATCTATAGCTAAAGTCCACACTTTTTCTATAAGTTCTACGTTATGTTGTAACTAAAAAATATGGCTTTTATATATTTACACATAATCGAAGCAGAAGATGATGCAGTGTGGTCTACATCAGAGAAAAAAATTTATTGTGACATAGTATTATATTAATTAAACGATTTTATTCAGCTTCGATCCTCTGTTTGCTTCTTGTATGTTTGATTCATATCTGAAAACTGAAATTTTAACCAATTCCTCTAATCCAATTGTCTTGAAGCTTTGCAGGCGTACGTAGTTTGGATGACAATACAATATATTTAAAAAAAAAATAACCCGTAAAGGGTGATAAAATTATCCAGTTATCAATAAACACTAACAAATGTGTGATATCCCAACAAAATTACCTTTTTCTAAAAATAGGTACAAAAAGTGCGCCAAGTATATAATCCCGTCAAAAAGAATCCCACTTAAAAACATCGTCGTAAATTAATATCCTATCAAACAAATCCCACTTAAAAACATTGTCGTAAATTAATATCCTATCAAAAAGAATCCCACTTAAAAACATTGTCGTAAATTAATAGCTTCACAAAACTAATGATATACAAAATTTGCGCCAATTACAACAATGGCTATTTATACAAAGACAAAAATGTATTTAATAATATTAAGCAGATATATTTCCATAGAAATAAATATTTTTATACGAATAAAATTTGTAATTATTGTACGAAAAAATGTTAATTAATTGTCTTGGTTAATAGTAGTATACTTTATTGTGCCCCCTTGGGGATTACAATTCTTACAACTCCTCCCTACTCTCGCTTACACCTACTTCCCGCAATCTTAAATTTACTCCTTAAAACTACTCCTTAAACCTAACCCTTAAACCTTAAAACTCCCGCTCCTCCTTCCCTCCTCCGGACCTCCGCTTCCGCACGCATCCTCTCACACCCAATCCTTACCCATTCATTCCTCCATCTTGTACCCCCTCCACTCTTCCACCCTCCTCAGCCACCGTTCCCCCTCCCCATCCCGTACATTCCTCCCATACATGTTCCCATCTTTCCTCCCCCCATCCGCAAACCCTACATCTCCTTTTCTCCTCATCCTCCCAATATCTCCCCCCCCTCATCTCACTCCCAAACCTGAACCTAGCCACCCTCCTCCATATGCTCTCCACCACCCCATCTTCAGGTATCCAGGAACCCCCACCCCCTTTACCGCCCCATACCATCTATTATACCTAGCTTCCCTAATCCTTTCCCACCTATCCCCCTCCTGCAACCTCTTCTCCACACTTACCAGCTCTTCTCCCCTCAATTCTCCCCCACCCGTCATCCTCTCCACTCCCTCCACTGTCCATCCCCTCTTCTCATAGAACCCCTTCCTCTCGTCTTCCCCCCCCCAGGACCCCCCCCTCTTCTCGCCTGCCCCTTAATCTCCTCCCAACACATCCTTACCACCTCCCCTCCTTGTCCCTCCTCCAGCTTCCTCTCATACTCCCACGCTCTCATCCTCGCCCTTCCCTTCAACATCTCCCGCTGCAACTCTTCCCTAACCAAATAATCTGGCGTACACCATTCAACCTCCAAAACCCATCTTAAAAACCTGTCCTGTACCCCCTCCACCGTCTCCCTACTTTTCCAACCCCAAATTTCCACCCCATAGCTTATCGTTGCCCACACCAATCTGTCAAACATCCATACCCTTTTTCCCCAATCCTTTCCAAATCTCCTCTTTCCGATCCCCCACAACTGCCCCATGACAGCCGCCGCATTCCTCACTCTCTCCCTTACATGAGCCTGTTGCCCTCCATTTCCCATGAAGGTATACCCCAAGTATTTAAATTCTCTCACCTCCGCCAGCTCCGTTCCCTTCCACCTCCAACCCACCTTTTTCATCTACCTCCACCCCTCCTGCACCTCATCACTTTCGACTTCTCCACATTCAACTGCAGCCCCTTCCCATCCATATACTTTTCTAGCTTTCCTAACATCCCCTTCATCCCTTCCTCATCCTCCACCATCACCGCGATATCGTCTGCATACGCCAGGGTATATACCTTCTTCCCCCCCAATCTCACCCCACCCCATTCTCCTTTTTCCAGCTCTTCGTCTAGGTCCGCTAACAACAGGGTAAACATACTCGAACTTAGCGGGCACCCCTGTTTCACTCCTCTAGCCGTCCAGAACCCCTTCCCTTCCTCCTCCCCTACTCTCACCTTACATACTGTTTCCTTTAACACCTCCTCACACCTTTCAACTAATCCCTCCCTTACCCCTCTCTTCCTCATCGCCTTTATGAGTACCTCCCTGTCCACCGAGTCAAAGGCCGCCTTCAGGTCTGTAAAGAATATTATCATTTTCTTCCCCTGAAGCCGGCCTGACTCGGTGGTAGTAGCCCTTTTCCCTCCACCTCCTCCCTCAGTCTCTCCGCCAGCACCGACGCATAGATTTTGTACGCCGTCTGCGTCAACGTGATGCCCCGATAGTCCTCCACACTTTTCCCACTCCCCTTCTTCAACACCGGCACTACCACTCCTTCCCTCCACTCCTCAACCCAACCTTCCCCCCTCCACACCCTTTTACATATATCCCACAGCCATTCCTCTACCTCATCCCCCCCGTACTTCCAAACCTCGTTGGGTATGCTGTCCCCCCCTCCCGCCTTACCCTCCTTCAAGCTCTTTACCACCCTCTTCACCTACTCAATCCTTAAATCCTCCTGTTCATCCTCCCCTCCATTTCTTTCACCCCCTTTCTTCACCCCTTTCCTACCCCTCCTAACAACCCCTTGAAATACTCTTCCCACCCTTCCATTCTTATTCCTTCCTCCACTCTCCTCCTCTTTCTCCTTTCCCTATTGACCACTTTCCAGACCTACTCTTCCGTCCTGATCCCCTCCACCTCTTTTTCCCACCCAATACTTTCTTTTTTACTCCCTATACTCTAACCCCTCACCTCCCTCCCTTCTCCATTTTCTCAGCTCTCTCCTTACCATACTTTCTTCTCCCTACACTCCTCGTCCCACCCCCCCCCCTTTCCTGCCCTCTTACCTCCCTTCCTCCCCTTCTCCAGCGCTCCCATTACCCTATCTCTCAGCTCTCTCCATTCCTCCTGTATTCCTCTATCCCCTCCCTCCCTCTTTCCGAACCTCCTTATAAACTTCTCCCTCCCCTCCTCTGTCCAAATTACTCTCCTCAACCTTCTATCAACACCTTTTTTCTCCGCCTTCCCACCCCCCTTCCCCCTCAGCCACACCACCACCGGATGATGGTCCGATTCAACCCTGTCACCCACTTCCATCCTTTCAACCCCCTCCCTTGTGTCCTCATTCCCTACAACATAATCTATAACTGAGTTCGCTCTTCCTCCCGTGTACGTCCACTCTCCATCCTCATCCCCCTCTATATTTCCCTTCGAAATTCCCCACCCCCTCTCTTCCAAGAATCTACATAGCCTCCTGCCCTCCCCATTTACCTCACTATCTTTCGATCTCGTGCTTTCCGCTCTACTCCCCCCTTCTCATCTCCCCCCCCCCCAGATCGGTCCCCCTTCCCTTCCTGTCCTCGCGTTAATGTCCGCCCCTATTTCCATCCTAACTCCCTCTTCTCTCCCCTCTACCCACTCTTCAATTTCTTCCAGTTTCCTCTGCAAGTCCTTATTGACATATACTCCTACCACCCTCCACCATTCCCCCCCAACAATGCCTTTTTCACCATTATCCCTTCCTTCTCCTCTCCTACCTGTTCCCTATATTCCACCTCCTTTCTTACCCCCATCACCATCGCCCTTCCTTTTTTATTTTCTCTCTTCGCCCACTGCTTCCACCACACGTATCCCTTTGGTAGTCTATTCCTTACGTATTCCCAATCCCGTTCCTCCACCCACGTTTCACATAGCACTAACACCTCCCATTCCTCCAGTCCTTTCCAGAACTCCCAATCCTTATTCCTTAGTCCCGCCACGTTCCAGAAAGCCACCCTATATTTTTTACCCCCCTCTCCCCCTCTCCCCCTCTCCCCCTCTCCCCCTCTCCCCCTCTCCCCCTCTCCCCCTCTCCCCCTCTCCCCCTCTCCCCCTCTCCCCCTCTCCCCCTCTCCCCCTCTCCCCCTCTCCCCCTCTCCCCCTCTCCCCCTCTCCCCCTCTCCCCCTCTCCCCCTCTCCCCCTCTCCCCCTCTCCCCCTCTCCCCCTCTCCCCCTCTCCCCCTCTCCCCCTCTCCCCCTCTCCCCCTCTCCCCCTCTCCCCCTCTCCCCCTCTCCCCCTCTCCCCCTCTCCCCCTCTCCCCCTCTCCCCCTCTCCCCCTCTCCCCCTCTCCCCCTCTCCCCCTCTCCCCCTCTCCCCCTCTCCCCCTCTCCCCCTCTCCCCCTCTCCCCCTCTCCCCCTCTCCCCCTCTCCCCCTCTCCCCCTCCCCCCCTCTCCCCCTCTCCCCCTCTCCCCCTCTCCCCCTCTCCCCCTCTCCCCCTCTCCCCCTCTCCCCCTCTCCCCCTCTCCCCCTCTCCCCCTCTCCCCCTCTCCCCCTCTCCCCCTCTCACCTTTCGTGTCTCAATGGTGTCTTGTATTGTTTTATATTGTTTTATTTATTAACCAAGACAATTAATTTTCATTTTTTCGTAAAATAATTACAAATTTTATTCGTATAAAAATATTTATTTCTATGAAAATATATCTTTGTATAAATTGCCATTGTTGTAATTGGCGCAAATTTTGTATACCATTAGTTTTGTGAAGCTATTAATTTACGACAATGTTTTTAAGTGGGATTCTTTTTGATAGGATATTAATTTACGACAATGTTTTTAAGTAGGCTTTTTTTGATAGGATATTAATTTACGACAATGTTTTTAAGTGGGATTCTTTTTGACGGGGTCATATACTTGGCGCACTTTTTGTACCTTTTTTTAAAAAAATAAGATTTTACGCGGACACATTGGGAGCTCAAAAAACGCGAGAAACTGTTAATGTATGCGGTGTACGCTAATGGCACGGCGACCCGCTCCCAGCGACGCACCGCGGTCCAGCCTCGCCGTCGCGAAAGGGTTAATAAACATGCAAAAAATATATTATCTAATTATTGCAGATAAAGATTGTAAAACAAGGTGGAAGAACATAAGGGACACGTACATGAAAAAGAAGAGGAACAATAGATATAGTACGGGATCGGCAGCACAACCAAAAACCAAATGGCCGCTGATGGATCAGTTAACGTTAATGGATACTGTTTCTTTTGAGAGGAGGCAAGTATTTTGCACACACACAATGAGTTCTAAAATACAATAAATTTAAAAAATTAATTTCATTTGTGATATCCCACTAAATTTTCCGCGATATTATTCTCAAAACTCTGTCATAAATCTCAAAACCACTCCACCAAAGTCCCTCAAACTCAACTCTTACCCCCTTTTCCCCAATCGCTGATCATCCTTGACGATGTACCTTAGCGGTCCCCATCTCAAGATGGTCGGTACGAAACCCCCTTCGCTTATTCGCCCTACGAGCCACCAATCCCTCCTTCATACTTGAATTCAAACAAGTCCTTCGTACCAAAACTCTCTTAAATCGAGACTACGTCTCACTCCCCTCTTTACGACTCACCGAGTCCAAGTCAATCTACCCCTTTTCCTATTAAAACGCCCAAAATCCATAGGATGGGTTGAGTATTCTGTATTCACAGTCATAAAAAACCCGGAAGCCCAATTGCGACGAAATATTTGGTGTACGTGCCGTAAACACGTCTAATAATAGAATATTTCAGAAAAACTCCGGAAGTCCTCCTGCGACTTATTTCATAATTATGTCAAGGTCTTTACCGCATAAAACCCCCGCAACGACCCCGCAGAATCACATAAATACAAAGGCTCGAGAAGCCGTAGCTCTCTTCTACGAAACGCTCTTCCAGAGACGTCAGTGAAAAGTATTATTATTATTATCAAAGTGTTAAATTCAGTGAGCTACGACAACTACCGTAAGAGATTATTATTATTAATATACTGCATATCACCCTCATACAATTATTATTTTCATATTAATAACGCTTATTGCATTCATATTATTTCTATGTATTATTAATGCTTATTGCGTATATATATTTTGTATTACAAACATTTACTATTTCTTTCATATTAATAACGCTTATTATACTTGTTTATTTGTTTCCCCTCGGGGATTACAATCCTTTCTCCCTCCTCTCTTCTGTACATTTACCTTAACCTAACCCTTAACCTAAACCTTAGTCTACTCCTTAAATCTATTCCTTAATCCTATACGCCTCTCGTCTCGCTCTCCCGCTCGCCCGCTCGCACGCTTTCCTCCGTCACATACGCCTACCTCAGCCCCCTTCCCTATCCTTTGATCTCCGCTTCCGCACGCCACCACTCACTCTCATTCCTTCCCCTCCCATTCCTCCACTCCTTCCCCTCTCCTTTCTTCCACACTCCTCATCCACTTCGCCCCCCCCCCTCATCATCCAGCACCTCCGCTACCCTCTCTTGCCACCCTCCTTCCTCCCAACCCATACATTCCTCCCATACATGCTCCCACGTTTCCTCTTCCCACCCGCATACCCTGCACTTCCTCTTTTCTTCATCCTCCCAATATTTCCCTTCCCTCATCCCATTCCCCAATCTAAATTTCGCCACCCTTTGCCACCTGCTTTCCCCCCACCCCTTCCTCAGGTATCCTGGCACCCCTTTCCCTTTCACCACCCTGTACCATCTATTGTACTCCGACTCTCTAATTCTTTTCCACCTTTCCTCCTCCTGCATTCTTCTTTCCCTACTCACCAATTCTTCCCCCCTCAGCCCCCCCTCCCCTCGCTCTTTCTATCCCCTCTATTGTCCACCCCCTTTCCTCATAGTACTCCTTCCTTTCCTTTTCCCACCCTCCCAGCACTTTCCCCTCCTCGCCCTTCCCTTAATCTCCTCCCAGCACCTCCTTGCCAGTGCCCCCACCCCCCTCCTCCAACTTCCTTTCATACCCCCATGCCCTCATCCCCGCCTTCCCTCTCAACATCTCCCTCTGTATCTTCTCCCTGACCATATATCCTGGAGTACACCTTTCCACCCCCAGCACCCACTTCAAATATGTTTCCTGCAATCCCTCAACTCTTTCCCTGCATTTCCACCCCCATACCTCCACTCCATAACTCACCGTAGCCCATACCAACTTCTCGAATAGCCATACTCTCGTCCCCCAATCCTTCCCAAACCGCCTCTTCCCTATCCCCCACACCTGACCCATCACTGCTGCCCCCTTCCTTAACCTTTCCCCTACGTGTGCCTCCTGCCCCCCGTTCCTCATCAGCGTGTACCCCAGATATTTAAATTCCTTTACCTCCTCCACCACCTTTCCCTTCCACCTCCACGTCACCTTCTTCCACCTCCCTCCCCCCTTCCTACACCTCATCATCTTTGTTTTCTCTACGTTCACCTGCATCCCCTTCTTATCCAAATATCTCTCCATCTTTCCCATCATCCCTCTCATCCCCTCCTCGTCCTCCGCCAGCACCGCAATATCGTCCGCGTATGCCAACGTGTATATTTTTCTTCCCCCCACCTTCACCCCACCCCACCCCCCTTTCTCCAACTCCTCATCTAAATCCGCCAACAGCAAGGTGAACAGGCTGGGGCTCAAAGGACACCCCTGTCTCACCACCCTTGCCGTCCAGAAGTCCTTCCCTTCCTCCTCTCCCACCCTTACCCTACTTACCGTCTCCTTCAGTACCTCCTCACATCTCCCCACTAACCCCTCCCTCACCCCTCTCTCCCTCATTGCCCTAACTAGCACCTCCCCATCCACTGAGTCAAATGCTGCCTTCATATCTAGGAACAACACTACCAACTTCCCCCCTTTCCTTTCCACCTGCCTGTTAATGAGGTAGTTCAGCACATAGACACAGTCAATGCACCCCATCCCCCTCCTGAATCCCGCCTGACTTGGTGGTAAAATCCCTTTCTCATCCACCTCTTTTCTCAGTCTTTCCGCTAACACAGACGCATACACCATATATGCAGTCTGTGTCAGCGTCACTCCTCTGTATTCGTCTACACTTTTTCCCACCCCTTTCTTCACCACCGGCACCACCACTCCTACCCTCCAATCTTCCAACCAACCCTCCCCCTTCCACACCCTATTACAAACCTCCCCCAACCATTCTTCCACCTCTACCCCCCCATACTTCCAAACTTCATTGGGTATTCCGTCCCATCCTTATCTCCTCCTTTTCTATATCCCCTTCCTCATCCTCACCCCTCCCTGTTTCTGCCCCCTTTCTTACCCTCCACTCCACCCCCCCCCCTAGCAACTCCCTGAAATACTCGTCCCATTCCTCTATTTTTATCTCCTCATTTACACCCCTTCTTCTCTTTCTCACCCTATTTACCACCTTCCAAACCTGCCCCTCCGTTCTTATCCCCTCCACCTCCTTCTCCCACCTATCCACCTCCTTTTTCTTCTTTTCCTCACATATCCTCCTGTATTCCTTTTTCCTCTCCTTATAATCCTTCCCATTCCCCCCTTCCCTTCTCCACCTCCTAAGCTCTCTCCTCACCCTCCCCTTCTCCTCCCTGCACTCTCGGTCCCACCACCCCCCACTGTTTCCCCTCTGCCCTCCTTCCCCTGCCTTCCCCATTGCCCCTTTCACTCTTTCCTTCAGTTCAGCCCATTCCTCCTCTATTCCTCTCCCTCCCCCGTCCCTTTTACCAAACTTCCTTGCAAATTCCTCCCTTCCCTCCGCTGTCCAGTTTCCTCTCCCCCCTCTCTTCCCCCTGCCCTATTTCGATTCCCCTTCTCACCCCCATTATCATTCCCCCATCGTTCTTTCTTTCTTGTTTTCCCGCCTGGCCCACTGTTTTTCCCACTCATAATCCTTCGGCAATCTGGCCCTTACATACTCCCATTCCCTCTCCTCTACCCACGTTTCACTCATCACAACCACCTCCCATTCCTCTAAACCCTTCCAAAATTCCTCGTCTTTGTTCCTCACCCCTGCCACGTTCCAGAATACGACCTTATACCTCCCTTTTCCTTCTTTTATTTCCCCTCCCTCTCCCCCTTTCCCATAACATTCGTTTCCCTGCTCATCACACCACCTTTCCCATAATTCATCCCACCTTCTCATCTTCCCGTTTACCCACATTTTCATATATCCTACTTGCACCTTCTTCCCCCCTTCTTCCCTTTCCTTTTCCGCCTCTCTTTCCACCTTCCACCTTGCCCTCCTTTCTTCCTCCGTTAGGTCGTCATCTATCCTTTCTCTCCTGCCCTTCAGTTTTCTCCTCGCCTCCATCACTTTTCTCTTCTCATCCCTCCCCGCCAGCTTCACCAAAACCAGTCCGCTCCCTTCTTTTCCCGTTCTCCATACCCTTCTCACCTCCCTTATTCCTTCGTCCTCCATTCCCATCCTCGCCCATAGCTTCTTCACTTCTTTTTCCACCTCTTCTCCACCCCCCACCCCCTTACCACTACGTTATTCCTTCTCTCCTCCCTCTCTTTTTTGTCCTGTCTTAATTCCATTCTCCTCAGTCTCAACATACACTCTTCCTCATCCCCACCACCCTCCTTCACCCTGCTACCTATCCCTCCCTTTTTCTCTTCCCACCTCTCTATCTTCCTTATCATCTCTTCCACCCTGTCATCCCTCTGTTCCAACCTCTCTATCTTTTCCTCCATCTCTTCCCTCCTCTTTTTCTCTTCTCTCCTCTCCTCCTCCCATCTCCTCCTTTCCTCCCTCCACTCTTCCATCACGTCTTCTTTCTTCCCCTTCCTTCTTCATCTCCCCTAACATCTCCCTCATCTCCTTCCACATTTCCTCTTTCTCCTCCCTCACCTCCTTCATCAGTTCCCTCATCATCTCCCTGATCTTTCCCATCTCATCTTTTTCCCTGCTCCCCCCCTCTTCTTCCTGTCCTCCGGTGAACGCATCGTCTTTACGCTCTTTTTGAAACCTGTCATCTTCCCCTCCTCCTCCGTCTCATCCTCCCCCTCCCTCTCCTTCCTCTTTTTCCCCCAATAACTGTCCAGATTCCCTGCACTGCTCCCCACACTACTCACGCTCTCCTTCCTTTTTCTTTCCTCCCCTTCCAACTTCCCTTTTTCCTTCCTTATTCCATCTCCATTCCCCTTCCCCCCTTCCCTTCTCTCCTCTCCATTATTCCCCTCCATTTACCCTCCCTCCACTTCCCCCCTCCGTTGCCCTCCTATTCTTATCACTTTATCACTTTATCACTTTATGTTACAAAGTAATATTGGAACCGGCACGAGAAAGTATTTAGAGTAGTTTTAACGCAAGATTTATTTTAGGAGTTATTAAAGCGCGCGATACGAATATTTAGGCGTATAATTAACACAGAGTTTATAAGCAATTGTACATGGTCAAACACATTAATTTTACGAATATTATCACAATTAGTTACGGTCACTTAAATGTCTAAGAGTCAATCACAAATAGGCAGTTTACACTAAATCAATGTCTAAGAATTAATCACAGATAAACAGTTTATACATAAGCAGTTAATGTCTAATAATCAAGTTTACTTGGTCAAGGCACTTGCGAGGCAAAGTCGCTAAGCGATATTGTGGGCACTTCGAAGCAATGTCGAAGACAAGAGATGGTGCAAGCAATGTGCAAAGAAAGAAGATATAATTACCCAACCTTGGTCTGGAGCAGAGAGAGCGATTCCCAGAAATCACGGTCGATTTCTAGGAAACGCGAGCCTTCCCCCTCCATGGATCGCGAGTCGATGGGGGGGACGCGAGTCGAGCTCCACCTGAATGAGCAGGCCGTTGGCCACCTACCTAATTAGCATGAGGTGCCAATAGGTGTCAGCAATATGTCTCTTTTGCGAACATTCTCCACGGCATTCATCACTCGATGAATAAGATATAGTAAGCAATCGATAATCGGTTCGATCGATCTCGCGCCGGTGGCGCCGCTCAGCTCAGGTGGCGGTATCAGGCAACTCAAGTGAATTTATTGATCGCGATTTTGTGAAGTGAAATTTTCAGTATTATCGCGAAATGGAAGAAAGACTAATTTCGAGATAGGACGAACAAATTCTGACCGCGAGGTTTTGACAGTGACCACGCGAGTGAAGTTATCCGAACCAGGGTGCAGTTTGATTATACGTGCAATTGGCCATCTGACAGGTGAGGTTAACTCCGATTTAATAATACATAAGTCGCCGACGCGGGGCTGGGCACGTTGCTGGGTCCAAAACTGCAGCCTCATTTGTTGTAGAAGGTGCCACCGGGAAAGCCGGGTGGCGGGAACGTCCTCGACGGCGGGATCGGGCAGACTCAGCAGGGCGTCGCCGATGAGGAAATGGCCTGGGGTGAGCGTGGTTAGATCTCCGGGATCGTCGCTCATCGCCTGCAGTGGCCGGGAGTTCAGGCAGGCCTCGATTTGGTGGAGCAGCGTCGACATCTCCTCGAAGGTGAGGTTTTGGTCGCCTATCACCCTCCTCAGGTGATACTTGGTCGACTTGACGGCGGCCTCCCAGATTCCTCCGAAGTGAGGGGCAGCAGGCGGGTTGAATTTCCACTCAATGCCTTCCTTCAACAGTGTGGAGTGGATGAGGCTGCGTCCAGTGTCTCTGAGGGCCAGCATCTCTTGCAGCATCTGGTCGGCTCCGACGAAGTTGGTCCCTTGGTCACTGTGGATTGAGGTGCACAGGCCTCGCCGGGAAGTGAAGCGTCTCATGGCAGCAATGAAGGCCTCAGTGCTACAATCGGAAACAAGTTCTAAGTGGACAGCTCGCGTGGACAAACATATAAACAACGCCACATAGCCCTTGTGAGTGCGCTGGCCTCTGCCCCTAACCGCAAGCAGCGATACCGGCCCAGCATAATCTACTCCGACGTGCTGGAAGGGTCGAGATGGCGTTACGCGTTGGGCTGGCAGATCCCCCATCAGCTGCTGTCCTGTTGTGGCTCGCCATCGTATGCAGGTAGGGCAGCGGTGGATGAGGGCCTTCACTCGTTGTCGACCCTGCAGTATCCAATACCGCTGGCGTAAGGTGGCCAAGGTAAGCTGCGTCCCACCGTGTAGCGTCCGTCGATGAGCCTCATTGACTAATAGTTCAGCCAGTCTGCTGCTTCCAGGAAGTACCACCGGGTGTTTGGCATCCGTTGGGATTGTGGAGTGGCGTAGCCGTCCGCCCACTCGTAGTAGTCCTTGATCATCCAAGTAGGGGTTGAGACGCAGTAACTTGCTGCGGCTCGGCAGCGGGCGATTCAGCTGCAGCTGCTGAATCTCCATAGCGAATGCTTCTCGCTGCACGAGTGACAGCCATCGGGTCCGAGCTGACTCTATCTCGGAGGGCAGCATGTGAGTCCCTCTTTGATTGGCTGGATCTCTTCTTCGCCATCGCAAGCACCAGGCGGTGACTCTAAGAAGCAATTGAAGGGATGAATATCGTTTGATTAAAGATTCGTATGTTGCAGGTTCACCCGACGTCACGTGGGAAGTGACTTTGGCCTCCAAATCCGTCCAAGGTGCTGAAGCTTGCGTGGCGGGATTCCAGCCAGCAGCAGAAGACAGCCATCTCGGTCCAGCCCACCACAAGGCCAAGTCGGGTAGCTGGTTGGGTTGTAAGCCTCTGGAGGCGCAGTCCGCAGGGTTGTCACGGCTGGATACATGATGCCACTGAGCTCCAGGTAGTGTTCGCTGAATCTCCGACACACGATTGGCCACATAAGTTTTCCAGTGTGACGGGTGTCCTTGAATCCATGCGAGTGTAATGGTGGAGTCGCTCCACAGATGTATGGCAGTGCCATTCAAGCCCAGGCTCTCGCAGGTGAGAGCCATTAAATTGCTCAGCAGCACGGCGGCACACAATTCCAGCCTGGGGAGCGATATCTTTTTTAGCGGAGCAACCTTGGTTTTTGCAGTGACTAACTGGGTGTGGATCGCTCCATCGGGCTCCATGACTCGGAGATAGATTGCGGCAGCATAGGCCCGTTCCGAGGCGTCAGCAAATCCATGAAGCTCCCGTTGTTGCGAAGTTCGTTGTAGTCCGAGCCAGCGTGGTATTATAATGCGATTCAGCGTGGGCAGCTCCGAGAGAAACCGCATCCAGTACTCAGCGTCCGACGGCGGCAAGGGTGAGTCCCATTCTAAATGTAATAACCAAAGAGATTGCATAAAGATTTTTGCGTTAACGGTCACTGGGGACAATAAACCCAATGGATCGAATATTTTTGCAATCTTAGATAGAACCCGTCTCCGTGTTACGACGCTCCCCGGCGTGGTAGACTGTACTTGGGCTCGAAAGCAGTCGTCCGAGAGGCTCCAATGGACGCCCAAAGCTGTGTGGGTTTCACCGGCCTGCCACTTGCATTCAGGAACCGCGTCTTCGGCGGGTACTTGTTCCATTCAGGCTGGTTTGTTGGAGGCCCACTTCCTTAGGTTGAAACCGCCCGCCTTGCATAAGAGGCGTAGTTCGGTTTGTAACTCGATGGCCTCTTGCTCGGAGTCAGCGCCTGTCAAGACGTCGTCCATGTAAACGTCTTGCTGCAGAATGGCCGCCGCTCGTGGAAAACGCGTCTGCTCGTCCAAGGCCAGCTGCCGTAGCGTGCGAATAGCCAGGTAAGGGGCACAGGCTAATCCATACGTAACCGTGTTCAGTTGGTATTCTTCTATTTCACGGCTCGCATCTTCTCGCCAGAGTACCCGTTGATAGCGGCGATCATCGGGATGAAGCAGGATCTGGCGATACATTTTCTCAATGTCCGCTGTGAGGCAGACTCGATGGATGCGCCACCGGAGTAACAGCCGATGCAGATTTGGCAATAGGTTGGGGCCCACCATGAAGGCATCGTTGAGGGATTGTCCCGACGTCGTGGTGTACGAGCCATTGAACACCACTCTTAATTTGGTGGTCGTGCTGCTCTCCTTCAACACTCCGTGATGAGGCAAGTAATAAGCGGACCCTTGCGGTATACTCTTTAATTTAGACATATGCGAGAGTTGCATATACTCACGCATGAATGTGCAATAAGCTTCTGCGAACTTCGGGTTCCGTTTGAATTTAGCATCCATCCGAAGCAGCATTCCTCTGGCACCGTGGAAGGCGTACCATATAGCGTCCGGACGGCAAGCGCTGGTGTGTCGTCCTGAAATGGTCCTCGCACTTCTGCTCTTCAACGGTATAGGCAGGTGATACCGTCATTTCTTCTTGCTCCCAGAAACGTCGCACCAAGGATAGCAAGTCCTCCTCGGCGGCACTTGGAAGGGTAACTAGGCAGCGCCTGTCGGCCGATTCGTAGTTGGCAATCGGTGCGGCGGGCCCGGAAATGATCCATCCCAACGTGGTCCTCTGGCCGATGGGTTCGTCGGGGCGACCCTTAGCAATGCCGTCAAGCAGGATGATGGCGAAGGCGTCTGCTCCCAGCAGTAATTCGATCGGTCCAGCGGCGTTGAAACGAGGATCGGCCAAAGTAAGGCCCTTCAGGTGTTCCCATGTGGTCACCCGACTCTCGATGCGTGGTTGGTAAGACGTGATTCGAGGCAGCACCAGAGCATCTATCACGTGCTGTCCCGACGGCTGATAATGCGCGGTAAACGTTATTTGTACCTTGCCCTTCACTCTTTCGGGTGGTTGGCTCCCGACGCCGACGAGATTTATATTGGCTGGTCTTCTTTGTAGGCAGAGCTGCTGCGCCAGCGCCTCGGTCACTATCGATACCTCGCTACCCTGGTCGATGAGAGCACGGACTAGCTTGGAGTCTCCGTTGGGCTGCGACACTCTCACCATTGCAGTGGCCAGTAGGACGGTAGGTAACGAGCTCTTATCACAACGCGAGGTGTTGGTGGTGAGCTCTTTATTGTCAGTAACCTCGGCATTGTCTACATGGATAGTTGTGTGATGTTTACCGTTGCACTTCTGGCAGCGCTTCTCAGATGTACAGTCCTTAACTTGATGCCTACCCAGACAATTGTAGCATAGACCCGCGGTTTGTAACGCCACGCGACGCTCGGCAGCAGATTTAGATTTGAATAGGCGGCAGTATAATATAAAATGATTCGCCTTGCAGAGGCTGCATGGCTCGAACGGACGCTTCTCCTGACTAGCTTGATGTGCTTTGGCCACTCTCGGGTTGGCAGTTGGTTTGGAGTAGCGGTTGTCCGTTGCTTTTCTTTGTTCCTCCAAGGCATCCAAGGTGTTGACTCTTCCCTCTAGAAACTCCTGCAGGTCCTTGAAAGTCGGTGGGGTCTTCGTCCTTCCTATAAGGGTTTCCCACTCGCGTCGAGAAGTGGGATCAATTCGGTCCACGATAAAATGGACAAGCCAGTCGCCGCTTGCATCGAAAGGGCGATTTATTGAGGAGAGAGCCTTAACGCTATCGCACACTGTATAAAATAACCGCTTCAGCTCCAGCGCCGACTCGCGCGCGATAGTCGGTAGGCTGAATATCGTATTTAATTGAGCCTTGACCATGAGTCTCGGGTTTTCGTATCGCTCTTGAAGTAGCTCCCACGCAGCTTCGAAATTTTCTTCGCTTTCCGGAATATTACGAAGGAGGAGAGCAGCATCACCGGTAAGGGCGCCCCGAAGATAATGGAGACGCTCGGCGTTCGTTAGGGCAGTTTCTCGGACAACTAGGGAGCGGAAAAGCCCTTGGAAGGACGGCCAGTCTTTATGGTTGCCGGAGAAGGTAGGCAATGGAATCTTCGGCAGTGAGGACGACGGACGGGCGGCCACGGCAATGGGATGGTCACGCGTGAAGTCTCTGGATGCCATGCGTTCCCTCGTAGCATTTAGAATTCTTTCAGCGGTCGTGAACTCCTCTAACTTCTCCATAAAAAGGGCCTCCTGATCAAGGAAGAGTTCCTCGGTCGTCGTAGGCTCATCTGTATCCCAATACGGATCGTCCACGGTTTCCGGGTCGGACGCTAGCATAAGTAGTTTGTCGTGTTGCGCCTCGAACTTGGCCCAATTTTGGCGAAGGGCCGTTAATCGCGCGGTCACTTTAGCTTTCGTGAGATTGTTGGCTCCTATCTTCTTCAGATTTTCAAACGCGTTAGCGATGCGACGGTTAAGGTTGCGTTGACTTTCAATGATGTGACTCATTGTTTTGCAGATGGGGTCACGCGCAACGGTTGGACGGCACTCCCGAACGTTCAAAACTGTTTTGCAACTGGAGGTCACGCACGACGGTTGGACGGCACTCCCGAACGTTCAAAACTGTTTTGCAACTGGAGGTCACGCACGACGGTTGGATAGCACTACCGCACGTTCGTAACTGTTTTGCAAGTGGAGGTCACGCACGACGGTTGGATAGCACTACCGCACGTTCGTAACTGTTTCACAGGCACCGGATCCGGCTCGAAGGACCAAAAAATGTTACAAAGTAATATTGGAACCGGCACGAGAAAGTATTTAGAGTAGTTTTAACGCAAGATTTATTTTAGGAGTTATTAAAGCGCGCGATACGAATATTTAGGCGAATAATTAACACAGAGTTTATAAGCAATTGTACATGGTCAAACACATTAATTTTACGAATATTATCACAATTAGTTACGGTCACTTAAATGTCTAAGAGTCAATCACAAATAGGCAGTTTACACTAAATCAATGTCTAAGAATTAATCACAGATAAACAGTTTATACATAAGCAGTTAATGTCTAATAATCAAGTTTACTTGGTCAAGGCACTTGCGAGGCAAAGTCGCTAAGCGATATTGTGGGCACTTCGAAGCAATGTCGAAGACAAGAGATGGTGCAAGCAATGTGCAAAGAAAGAAGATATAATTACCCAACCTTGGTCTGGAGCAGAGAGAGCGATTCCCAGAAATCACGGTCGATTTCTAGGAAACGCGAGCCTTCCCCCTCCATGGATCGCGAGTCGATGGGGGGGACGCGAGTCGAGCTCCACCTGAGTGAGCAGGCCGTTGGCCACCTACCTAATTAGCATGAGGTGCCAATAGGTGTCAGCAATATGTCTCTTTTGCGAACACTTTATCCTTTCTTCTATTTCCTTCCTACTCCTTTTCAAGTCTCCCACCTTTTTTCAACTTCTAGTTCCTGTCCTGTCCGACAGATCCCTCTGCCTCCTGCCTTTCTCTTCCCGCCACGCAGCGCCTATCCTTTTCTTTAACTGCCTCACTTCCTCACCTCTGCCCCACCTTCACCACTCACTCCCTCTCCTTTCCTTCACCTCTTCACTCACTCTTCCTTCACCCACCTCGCTGCACCAAACACACAACCTTTCTCGCTCGCGTCCGGAACAGGAAGTCTTAATAACGCTTATTGCATTTATATTATTATTTTTATGTACTATTAACGCTTATTGCGTATATATATATATATATATATATTGTAGTACAAACATTTACTGTCATATTGCTTTTCATATTATTTTACGTTATCAACGCTTATTACTATCATATATTTCTGTCTTATTATCGTATATTCTATTTCATGTCCATACACATGTTCTATTATTTACATCCATTTATATAAATGTTATACGACAAGCGCATATAGACGTGCTTGAAGTAATAAACCATTTTTTGCTTTTAAATCTCACCAAATTATTGTGTATGCCTTTTGGGTACGAAACTTCCTAGTCCAAACAGACGGCTGCAACAGCTGATCTCGCGAAGCGCTAACAGTGTTTACTAACGTACTTCTGCATAGGCTGTGTACGGCCGTATGCCCAGACGGATTTCGCGGAAATATTACGTGTAACTTCTTATGTGAATGCAACGTTAAATCCAATTACCGGGCCAAACCAAAACAAGTGCTCTAATGGGTGCTCCCCGGATACAAATTCGCTTTTAAACCTTCCCTGTTCGATTAGAGTGTTGGATTTAAGATTCGCGCCTGATCTTCCCCTAACTTCAGAGTGCTGGAATCAAGATTCGCGCCTGACCATCCTCCCAAATCCTCAAAGTGCTGGATTTCAGATTCGCGCCTGACATTCCCCAAAACCTTCAGAGTGCTGGATTAAAGATTCGCGCCTGGGTTCCTTTAAATCCTCAGAGTGCTGGATTTTAGATTCGCGCCTGACATTCCTCCTTCAGAATCCTCAGAATGCTGGATTTCAGATTCGCGCCAGACTTTTACCCCACATGGCATTGTCCCCAAAAGACCTCCACCTGGGACATGACACATTCATCTATTATTTATTCTATTTATTCCATTTATTCCATTTATTCCATTTATTCTATTTATTCTATTTATTCTATTTATTCCATTTATTCCATTTATTCCATTTATTCTATTTATTCAATTTATTCTATTTATTCTATTTGTCACGTCCCGGGTGAGGTCTTTAGGGCTGTGGCATAGATGGGGTAATATTTGAGGGAGTGCAGGCGCGAATGCCAGATTCATGGCACTGCGGAAGGTAGGAATTCAGGCGCGAATGCAGGATTCGTGGCACTGAATGTTTGAGGGAATGCAGGCGCGAATGCCAGATTCGTGGCACTGCGGAAGGTAGAAATTCTGGCTCGAATGCAGGATTCGTGCACTGAATGTCTAAGGGAATGCAGGCGCGAATGACAGATTCGCGGCACTGTGGAAGGTAGGATGCAGGCGCGAATGCCAGATTCGTGACACTGCAGAGAGTAGGAATTCAGGCGCGAACGCAAGATTCGTGGCACTGAATGTTTGAGGGAATGCAAGCGCGAATGCCAGATTCGTGGCACTGCAGAGAGTAGGATGCAGGCACGAATGCCAGATTCGTAGCACTGAACGACCAGGGAAAGTTTAAATAGTATTTTGGTCGTGACACCCGTTAGAGCACTTGTTTTGGGTTTGACTAATTGGATTTACTGTTGCATTCGTATAAGAAGTTACACGTAATACTTCTGAGAAATTCGTCTAGACATACGGGTGTACGCGGCCCGTGCAAAAGAACGTTAGTAAACACTGTAGCTGCTCTTGCGTTCGCGAACCGGAATCAGCTGTTTCACTAGCTTGTTTGGATTTTAGTATATCCGTAACCAATGGGTAAACACAAATAATTCGAAGCGTGGTTTAAAACAAAGCGGTTTATTAACTTTGCGGAAACGTTTATAGTGTTAGATTATAATAATGCGTGGGACTTTGAGCATTGCCACATAACATTTATATAATGATTATGACATTTATGGTATATGTATGGATATGAGGTACAATATATAAGTCATACAATGAAATACTTTTAGTATGTATGTATATGTTTATTGTGTCCCCTGAGGGTTTACAGTCTCCTTTCATACTCTCTTTACAATTTCTTGCCCTATCCTTATTCTCTATCCTTACTCTAATCCTTATACTACTTTACTCTATTTTTCGCTCTCTCCGCTCTCGCCGTACTCGCTTTTCGCCGTTCTCTCCGCTCTCACCGTACTCGCTTTTTCGCCTCTCCGCTCTCGCCCTACTCGCCTTTTCTCGCTCTTTCCGCCCTCGCTCCCTCGCCTCTCTCTCCCTCTCTCTACCTCTCTCCCCCTCTCCCTCCCGCCTCCTCTCCCTTCCTTCTCCACTCTTACTTTTATTATTATTCTACGCTTGTCCCTTCCCTCTTTCCTCTTACCTTACTTTCTCTTACTTCTTAACTCTTAATCCCACCACCATCGACTTTCATTTCCTTTCTTCCACTCCATTCCTTCTTTCACTCCTTCCTCCCTCCCTTTTTCCTCTCCCCTCCTCCCTCTTCCTTACCCGCTTCCTACTCCCTTCTTCCTCTTTCTCTCCATCCTCTTCATCCATTCCTCCCTTCTCCTCCTTCATCCAATATCTCTCTTATCTTTTCCCCTATTCCCCTGTCACTTTCCTCTTCCCTTGCACACCTCTCCATCACGTGTTCCCACGTTTCCTCCTCCCCTCCACACATCCTGCATCTCCTCTCCTCCTGCTTTTCCCAATACCATCCTCCCTTCATTTCGTTTCCTAACCTATATCTCGCTATCCTTCCATATCTCTCCTCCCCCCAACCTGCTTCTAAGTATTTCTGTATCCCTTCCGTTCTTATTTCCCTGTACCATCTATTGTACCTTGAGTCCTTTATTTTCTCTCTTCTCTGGTCCTCCTGTTTCCTACAATCTTCCTTTTCCATTTCTTCATACCCCTCCCGCCCCATTTCCCCCTCCCCCTCCTCTAGCCATCCCCTTTCTCTCTTAAACTCTGTCCTCTCTCTCTCCCATGTGGTCATCTCTTCCTCCTTCTTTTCTCTTACCTCTCCCCAACATAGTCTTGCTATCTCCCCCCCCCCCCTCCCCCTGCTCAGCTTCTCCTCATACCTCCACGCTCTTCTTCCTGCCCACGTTCTGAGCTTCATCCTTTTCACCTCCTCCCTTACCATATATCCCGGTGTTCTCCAGTCTAATCCTAGTGTCCACCTTACGAACCTCTCCTGTACCCTCTCTACTTCCTCTCTTTCCTTCCATCCCCATACTTCCGCTCCATATCCTAACACCGTCCACACTAGCGTGTCAAACAGCCACATCCTCCTACTCCATTTCTTCCCAAACTTTCTCTTTCCTATTCCCCATGCCTGCCTCATTATCACCCCTGCCTTCTTCACTCTGTCCCTAACGTGTGCCTCTTGCCCTCCATTTTTCTTAAACACGTAACCTAGGTATTTAAATTCCTTTACTTCTTCTATTCTCCTTCCCTACCATCTCCATTCCATCACTCTTTCCCTCCCTCCCCCTTCCTGAACCTCATTATCTTTGTTTTCTCCACGTTCACCTCTAACCTCTTCTTCTCCATATACTTTTCCATCCTCCTTATCATACTTTCCATTTCTTCTTGCCTCTCCGCCATTACCACCATGTCATCTGCATATGCCAATGCACATATCCTCCTTTGCCCCACCTCCACCCCTACCGATTTTCCTTTCCTTAACTCCTCATCCATGTCTGCCGTTAATAAATTAAACAGGATTGGGCTCATCGGACACCCCTGTCTCAATCCTTTGGCCGTCCAGAATCTCTCTCCTACTTCCCCTCCCACCTTCACCCTACTTATCGTCTCCCCGTATATTTCCCTCACCCTTTCCATTAGCCCTGCCCTCACCCCTCTCTTTTCCATCGCCTCCCATAAAATCCTCCTATCCACTGAATCAAAGGCCGCCTTAAGGGGGTAGACACGGGTAATGCAGCGCGCTGTATACCGACACAATCTGGCCCGAAACAGGGCGTTGGGATTTTTCATCATTCGTCCTTATATGAGCCGATTTTGGGCTGGGTTAGGACTCATTCGAAAGAGCAAGGTTCAATGCATAGCGCTCTTCTCATGATTCAACGAGATTGTGTTGATATCTAATAATATGAGTGTCCAAAGTAGAGCAAAAGTCAACAAAATACACCCGCAGAATCCAAGTATTTTTAGGTCACTAAAAGAGCTTTGTGACTGAAACAGTGAGAAGAGCGCTCTGCATTGAACCTTCCTCTTTCGAATGAGTCCTAAACCAGCTCCAAATTTGCTCATATAAGGACGAATAGTGAAAAATCGTGATTGCAGTCCCAAATACGAGTTCCGCCATATTGGCGATAATACAGAGCAAGTCACGTGACAAATTTAGTTCAGCTAGTGGACACGAGATGGCGCCTACTCGGGAGGACTGCCGACGTGGAATCATAGCAAAACTGAAGCGTTAGCTGGATACACAAGCCACAGTAAAAGCGTGATGCAGTCAATGTATGAATTTTCGGACGATAGTAGGTTAGGTTATATGCATTTTAGGCATATAACTGTTGGGAACTGTGTACATTTACTAAATTAACGCTTTTATTGTAATACATACATCACTTGAAATCGCTGTCGAATTTATGTTACAATTATATGGCCACATGGGGAAGCTGGAAAGATATTTCGATGGGAAGGGTCTGCAGGTAAACGTGGGGAAAACAAAGGTGATGAGGTGTAGGAGAGGAGGGGGGAGGTGGAAGAAAATCACATGGAGATGGAAAGGGAAAGAATTGGAAGAGGTGAGGAGTTATAAATACCTGGGGTATACGGCGATGGGAAATGGGGGGCAGGAAAAACATGTGGAGGATAGAATAAGGAAAGGGGCAGCGGTAATGGGGAAGGTGTGGGGTATAGGAAAAAGGTTATTTGGGAAAGAGTGGGGAAGAAGGATATGGCTATTCGACAGGTTAGTTTGGGCAGTGGTGGGATATGGGGCAGAGGTGTGGGGTTGGAAAGAGAGGGAGAAGGTCGAGGCCATGCAGGACAGGTTTTTAAAATGGGTATTGGGGGTTGAAAGAAGCACGCCGGGATACATGGTAAGGGAAGAGCTACAGAGGGGGTTGATGAGGGGTAGAGCAGGGATGAGGGCGTGGGGTTTTGAGAGGAAGTTAGAAGAGGGGCAAGGAGGGGAACTAGCTAGGGCGTGTTGGGAGGAAATGAAGGGGAGGTTTAAGAGGGGGAAGGTACTGGAGGGGTGGGAAAAGGAAAGGGAGCAATTTTTTGAGGAAAGGGGGTGGACAGTAGAGGAGGTAGAAAGAGGGAGGGAAAAAGGGGAGATAAGAGGGGAGGAGATAGTGGAAAGGGAAAGAAAGACGCAGGAAGAGGAGAGGTGGAGGAGGATAGGGGAGTCAAGATTTAATAAATGGTATGGGAGGATAAAGGGGCCGGGGGTACCGGGGTACCTGAAGAAGGGATGGGGGGAGAGTAGGTGGCAGAGGGTAGCCAGATTTAGGTTGGGGAATGAAATGAGAGGGGGTAGATATTGGGAAGAGAAGGAGAAAAGGATGTGTAGGGTATGTGGGTGGGAAGAAGAGGAGTGGGGACATGTATGGGAGATATGTATGGGTTGGGGGGAGAGAGGGGGTGGCAGGAGATGGTAGACGAAGTGTTGGGGGGAGAGGGGGAGGGAGAGGAATGGATGAGGAAGATAGAGGAGAGAAGAGAGATAGGTGGGGGAGAAGTGTACAGGATGAGTGAGGAAATGAGAGAGGATGAGCGGCGAGTAGAAGCGGAGGTCCAGGAGGGGGAGAGGAGAAGGGGGTGCGGACGGGTGAGCGTGCGTGAGAGCGGGCGTGCGAGCGAGCGACGAGAGATTTTAGGTTAAGGCTAGAATAAGGAGTAGGATTAAGTGTTAGATGTGTAAGGATAAAGTATGGAATAGGGATGTAAAGGGAGATTATAACCCCTAGGGGAATAATAATAAATATATATATATATATGGCCACATTATTTAAAATAAAAAAAAGAGATTGGAACTTTTTTACTAATACTGGAAATATTGATTTACTGATATCATATTATCAGAATGTGGAAGTTACAGCAATTATTTGCAATTATTGCTCTTATTATTATTCTTCCGACTATTGTATATAACATACAACAAGGAAAAGTCTCCAAATCAGTCAACAGTTGACTCCCTGATTTTTTTTGCAATTCTTTACGGTCCTATGCAGAGATGGGCATTATTTAAATAAAAGAATATACTTCCGAATGGCCCCAGTGACTGATCGACACGAGGTTTGGGGCAGGGTGTGTGTACCCTAAATCTAAAATTCTATTTAGCTTCGGGTATTTATTAGTTTCCTCTGTTTATTCGAAGGCCTTTCATCTTGGGCTTCGAATAATTTTTCATCTTTCATTATATCTTTATCCTAAGGTCGTATTCAGATATATTGGCCGGTCAATTCGTTTTCGCGAACAGCGATCGAGGAGTATGGTGGGGTAACGGGAATCCTGCTCGGCTCCGTCTGAACGTAGCCGTGTGGCTGTTATGCCCAATACGAGATGAAGCTATCGAGAAAGAATCAATATTCAGACCAATAAAGCTCCTGAGTTTTTTCGGAGCTAAGGCACACCTATTCTGATGTGTATTTCTATGCTGACAGCTCGGTTTGGCCTATACACACCAGAAGCTTGGCGCTAACCCCATCACCTGGCTAACTCTTGTTCTGCGAAGGCGAGAATGAGATGGACGAGAGCGAGTCAGAAAACGTTGCAAACAGGAGCACCGAGGCAGGCAAGCGGTACCTATGGTGGGAGAATACGCGTTACGAAACGCACCGGCCAATATATCTGAATGTAAATGTAAAGTCTCGTTAGCCGCTCGCTGGTCGGGACCGGCGTTGAGCCCGTATCATGAATGGAGCCCAATTCCGAGGCTGAGTTTCTCGCTTCTTTCTGGCCGAAAGGGGGAGCGGGATGGAACGCTTTGCGTGCACGACGGGCGCGAGCGCTCAGATGGGATCGTGACTGTTCGACACATGCGCGCCACGGTTAGACAGCCAGGCGCGGCACGAGTCTTTTTTGCGACATAATCGAGCTTGCCAAATTCCGCCATTTATTATAAAACATTTAATTCAGCTTCTTCATGACCTTACTCTAAACTTTTACTCGTAGTTTAAAACCGTTCTAATATAATTTGTAGTATTTTATTTAAAATTTTATTTTCAACAATGTCAACAATGAAAAGGCCATTTTGCGCCTCTTGTCAACCTTACGCCCTAGCAGTTGCCTAATTTTACAGAGTAAAGTCATAAATAATCTCAAATAAATGTAATATAATAAAGGGCGCAATTTGACAAGTTCGCCTAGGGCGCAAAAAAGACTTATGCCTGGCCTGCGTCAAGATTTTGCGAAGCGGGTCCCGTGCTCACCGTAAGCGCTTGCGACCATCGCGCACGCCCGTCGCGCACACAAAGGACGGAGTGTCAGGCGTCCGAAAAACCGAGCGAGACAAAATATCAACGCGTCGTCTATCTCGTTCTGTCCTCGCTCGCTGTCAGTGCCTTCGCTCGCTCTCTTGCCATCCCGCGCTCGCCTTCGGCGGACAAGAGTGAGACAGAAGTGGTGGGGATAGCGAAAAGTCCGTATTGTCGTGTACACGAAACCGAGCCTGTAACGATCGTAAATGCTCGAATAACCGACGAGAACCTTTGTTGCCCGAGTCGCACGAGATCGCCGTTGCTCGGCGATGTGTCATCGATTATATAGAAACACAATTTGTTTTTTTTATCATCGTATCAATATGAAAGTGACACAAATGGATTCCTGGCATTCAACCGATTAAATTGACAGAAAATAATTTAAATCAGACTATTTTTAAGGAAACGGGCTTCCAATTCTGCAAACAAATTTTCGCGTAATTACCTTAATTATGGTCCGAATAATATCATTTTTGGGGCCAAGTTGATCGAGAAAACGTGACGAATCGATTCACGTCACTTTCGCAAAGATCTGATTAAAAATGCAGAACTGCAGATTTGTCACTGCTTAGTGCGTAACATTGTATCGCCCCGCTGAATTCGAGCGTCGAAACCCACGAAACTGAGCATGATTGCCAGCGTGAAGGACAAGAGAGGACTTTGCATGGCGAAGGAAAGTCAGCCTTCTATAGAACTCAAATCGAGAAAAACTTTACTGACAAACTTTACATATTCGCGTCAAATAAATACTTTAATTGTAAAATTTAGACGACAAACTATTGTTGAATTTCGCCAGTTCTTACATATGCATCATATTGGTTGGGAATTCCTGATCCCAGAGTTTCATGCACTTACCTATTGAAATGTTGCTTCAAGTCATCGGGAAATTGCATTGCTTCTTCTCGTACATATATATATCTGTTCGCGAATAGGTGTCACGAGCGACGCGGCTTTTTTTTCCCAAATAAATGCACATTTATTAGAGCCCTCAGTCGACGGCGACTTGAGTCATCCAGTACTGAATATGAATATGTTCATATTTCTCATTACACCTTGATAAGAGTGTTACCACCGATGGATTGGTGAGTTTATGTCCACGAAAATAAGTTGAATTGCGAAGCAATTCGGTCTATTTTTTCTTATGAATACATGATTAGGACACACACACACTACGTTCACTAAAAATAGGCCGAATTGCTCCATGTTTGGCATCATTTTCATCAGTAATGCAGTGCTCTGGTGAAGAACATCGTATTACGGAGCTAATATTGTAGGCCCTAGAATCTACGATATTGTCAATGTGCAGTTGAAACGCACGCCGCTTCACACTATCGTTTCTTAGCATTTATACGGGATGATTCTCTAGCTAGAGTCGTCAAACGCAATGCTCGCCAACAATCATGTGTCTCGCTGAGTTTCGTGGGCTTCGACGCTCGAAACCAGCGGGACTATAAAATGTTGGACGCTAAGCAGTGACGAATCTGAAGTTCTGCAATTTCTAATCAGATCGTTGCAAAAGTGACGTCAATCGATTCCTTACAATTTTATATATAATGTTTGTTCATAACTGCTTTCTGCATAGGACGTGTAATAAGTGTATTTCATGTTCTGTTTCGGTGCTTTGCTAGTAAATAAATGTTTAACCTAACAAACTTCATTTTCTGAGGACATCCCCTCATCTATTGTCCCTTTTCACTTATAATTCCTTACTGCTAACGTAGAATATTGTTGCATAAGCACATTTCAAGTAATTAAAATGTACAATGAATTTTCTACGTTTGCAGTACCAGCCGACTTCCGTTTAAATTTTTATAAGTACAACGCAACAGCTGTGAATTTCTTTCCTGATTCAGAATAAAATACGGAAATAGCAAACAGCTCCCTCTCGTGTTTACCGGGCAATCGGCGATCTATCGGTATTACCATTTCTGTGCAGAAAAAACCTGCTGTAATACCGACCTGCCGAATCGGCCAGGTCACGTGACGTGTCTACCCCCTTAAGGTCCACAAACATCGCTATCATTTTTCCTTTCTTTTTTCCTATATATTTCCCTACCAGATAATTCAAGGCATATATATATTGTCCATTGTCCCTACTCCTTTTCTAAATCCCACCTGATTATTCGGTATCAGCCTCTTCCCTTCTACCTCCTTCTCCAACCTCCCTGCCAGTACCGCCGCATAAATTTTGTATGCCGCCGGCATCAACGTCACTCCTCTGTAATCCTTCACCTCTTCTCCTCCTCCTCTTTTCACTATCGGAACTATAATCCCCTCCTTCCATCCATGTGGCCATCCCTCACCTTCCCACACTCTTCTGCACATCTCCCACGCTATGTCCACCGCCTTGTCTCCCCCAAACTTCCACGCCTCATTCGGAATATCGTCTCCTCCCATCGCCTTCCCCTCCTTTAGCTTCCTTATCACTCCCCTTATCTCTTCCTTACTTATTCCTTCCTCCATTTCCTTCCTTCTATCCTCCTCCCCTCCCATCCTCACCCTATTTACCACTCCCCCTAGTAGCCCCATGAAATACTCCTTCCACTCTTCCTTACTTATTCCTTCATTCACCCCTTTCCATGTCTTTCTTCCCCTATTAACTATCTCCCATACTTTGTTCTCCGTCTTTGCTTCCGCCACCTCCCTTATCACCCTCTCCCTCTCCTCCTCTTTCTTCTTCTCGCATATCTCTTTGTATTGCCTCCTCGCCCTCTTTTACTCCTCCCTCCTACTCTTATTTCCTCTCCATTTTCTCAACTCTCTTCTCACCTCCTTCTTCTTCTCCCTGCATTCCCTATCCCACCACCCTTCCCTTCTTCGTTGCATCTCTCTCCCTCCTGCCTCTTCCCCCTTCTTCATCACCTCTCTTATTCTTGCGTCCACCTTTCTTATTTCCTCTTGAATCTCTCCCCCCCCCCCTATGTTCGCCCCTTCCATCCCCTTCTCATACTCTTCCTTCATCCGCTCCGACCATTTTCCCTTTCCTATCTTTCTTTCCCTCTCTTTCCTTCTTCTTCTCTCCGCCCCTCCTTCCTTCATTGTCACCACCAATGGATGGTGATCCGATTCCACTCTGTCCCCTATTTGCATTTTTTCCACCCCCTTCCTTGTCCTGTCATCCCCCAGCACGTAATCAATCACCGTCTCCCCCTTTCCTCCCGTGTATGTGTATTCCCCCTCTTCATCCCCCTTTATATTCCCATTCAGAATTTCCCATCCCGTCTCTTCCACTATCTTTATTAATTTCCTTCCGTCCCCATTTACCTTCCCATCTTTCGACTTCCTTCCCCCTCCCTCCTCTTCCTCCCCTCCCTCCTCTTCCTCCCCTCCCTCCTCTTCCTCCCCTCCCTCTATCCTGCCTCCTTGCCTACCTGTTCTCGCATTGAAGTCCCCCCCTACCACAACCCCCCTTCCTCCCTTTGTCCTTCCATCCACCCTCTAATACTTTCCAGCTTCCTCTCCATGTCCCCGTTTACATACACCGCTACCACCGTCCATTCCTGTTCCCCTGCCTTCACTCTTTCTACCATTATCCCTTCCTCTTCCTTCTGTCCTGGCTCCTGCGTCCCTATCATCTCCTCCCTCACCCCTATCATCATACCTCCCATCGCTCTCCCTTTCCTATTCCTTCTGCTTGCCCATTGTGTCCTCCACTTGTAGCCCTTTGGCACTCTTTTTCTGACCTTACTCCATCCTTTTTCCTCTAACCACGTCTCTAATAAAACTATCACCTCCCATTCCCCTATTCCCTTCCAGAACTCTTCCTCCTTATTTGTCAGTCCTGCTACATACCAAAATCCTATCCTCCATCTTTTCGCTTCCCCCCCTTGCTCCTTCCATCCCTCCTCCTGCCTTACTCCGCTTAGATTTTTGTCCCCTATCCTCCCTGTCTCCCCTCTACTTCTCCTCCCTCCATCCTCTCTCCCTCTTTTCCCTCTTCCCTTGTTCCCCCAACTGTCCCTCATCTCTCCCTCCTTCTCCAATCTCTTAAAACCTCCCCCTGCTCGTCCCAAAACCACATTTTCCCTTCTATCTCTATCCGCCCATAGCTTACCCTCACTCTTTTCCCTTTTCTTTCCTCCTCCTGTCCTATCTCCCTTAGCCTCCACTGCATCTTCCTTTCCTTCCAGGTTAAGTCCTCTCCTATCCACTCCTTCCTTCCCCTTAGTTTTCCTTTGTTCTTCATTATCTCTCTTTTATCCTCCACACTCCCCATCCTCACTTCCAGCATCACCTCCTCCCTCTTTCTCCCTCTTCCTCCTATCTCTTTCACTCCCTCTATTCTCCCCTGTACTCCAATCGCCTCTAGTACTGCCTTTGCCCTTTCCATCTCCGTTCCCTCTCTGCTTACCCCTTTTATAATTATGTTTTTCCTTTTCTGTTCTCTCTCTTTCATTTCTATCTTTCTTTCCATCTCCTTTACCCTTGTTTCCCATTCCTCCCCTCCTGTCTTCTTGTCCATCCTGTCCCCTCTTTTTCCTTTTCCTCCATTTTCCTCCTCCCTTTCTCTCCCCAGTTCCATGTGTCTTAACCTCTCCTCTATCTCCTTTATCTTTTCCTTCTCTCTCTCCACTTCCTCTAACCTTTTTTCCATTTTTTTCATTCTGTTCCCCATTTCCTCTTTTTCTTTTCTCCATTTTTCTTCCCATTCTTCCATCTTCCCTCTTAGCTTTCCCATATCTTCCTTTACCTCCCTCCCTTGCTGCTTCACCTCTTTTAAATCTTTCCTTACCTCCTCCCTCATTTCCCTTAAGGGGGTAGACACGGGTAATGCAGCGCGCTGTAATACCGACATAGTGTGCCCGAAATATGGGTTTGGGGGGATACGTTGTTTGTCCTTATATGAGCAAATTTTGGGCTGGATGAGGTCTCATTCGAAAGAGGAAGGTTCAGTGCACAGCGCTCTGGTCATGGTTCGACGAAATTGTGTTGATATCTAATAATACGAGTGTTCAAAGTAGAGCAAAAGTTGACAAAATACACCCGCATGAATCCAAGTATTTTTAGGTCACTAAAAGAGTTTTGTGACTCAAACGATGACCAGAGCGCATTGAACCTTCCACTTTCGAATGAGACCTCGCCCAGCGTAAAATCTGTTCATATAAGGACGAAAAGCGTATCCCCGTGATTGCATTCCCAAATACGAGTTCCGCCATATTGGCGATAATACAGAGCAAGTCACGTGACAAATTTAGTTGAGCTAGTGGACACGAGATGGCGCCTACTCGGGAGGACTGCCAACGTGGAATCATAGCAAAACTGAAGCGTTAGCTGGATACATGTGCCACATCAAAAGCGTGATACAGTCAATGTATGTATTTTTGGACGATTGTAGGCTAGATTATATGCATTTTAGGCATGCATTGACTAGAAACTGCTGGAAACTGTGTACATTTACTAAATTCACGCTTTTACTGTAACACATACATCACCGCTGCCGAATATATGTTATAATTATATGGCCACATTATTTCAAATAAAAAAAGAGATTGGAATTTTTTAATAACACTGGAAGTAGTGATTTACTGATATCAAATTTTCAGAATGTGGAAGTTACAGCAATTATTTCAAATTTTGCTTTTATTATTATTCTTCCGACTATTGTATATAACATATAACAAGGAAAAGTCTCCAAATCGGTCAACAGTTGACTCCTTGATTTTTTTTGTAATTCTTTACGCTCCTATGCAGAGATGGGCATTATTTAATTAAAAGAATATACTTCCGAATGGCCCCTGTGGCCGATCAACACGAGGATTGGGGGGTGGGTGTGTGTACCCTAAATCTAAAATTCTATTTAGCTTCGGGTATTTATTAGTTTCCTTTGTTTATTCGAAGGCCTTTCATCTTTGGCTTCGATTAATTTTTCATCTTTCATTATATCTTTATCCTAAGGTTGTATTCAAATATATTGGCCGGTCGATTCGTTTTCGCGAACAGCGATCGAGGAGAAATCAGCAATTACCATCTGACGATCGTGGATTTGTCAGTTGGAGTTCCCTAGCCACCGAAGGGTATGGTGGGGTAACGGGAATGCTGCTCGGCCCCGTCTGAACGTAGTCGTGTGGCTGTTATTTATTCTTATTGTCAGCGTAGTACATATGTAGTTGTGTGCGTCACAAAGTTATGCGTAGACCAATACGAGATGAAGCTATCGAGAAAGAATCAATGTTCTGACCAATAAAGCTCCTGAATTTTTTCGGAGCTAAGGCCTAAGGCACACCTATTCTGATGCGTGTATTTCTACGCTGCAGCTCGGTTTGGCCTATACATGACAGAAGCTTGACGCTATCCCCACCACCTCTGGCTCACTCGTGTTCTGCGACGACGAGAGAATACGCGTTTCGAATAGGAATGTGCGGATCGTCCCGCGGCTCGGATTCTCGGCCCTCGGGACGGGTCGGAAAATTACGGGCGAGATCGGGCGGGGTCCCGATACTTTCGTATTGCTCGAGATCCCGACAGTTTCGGGACCCCGAGACTCGATTCGGGCTACAAGCATAGACGCCATGAGCGGACAATTTGATTTCAGGTCGGCTCGGCAAAACTCGGACGCGATCGGCTCGAAAGCCAGCTATTACGCGGTTACCGAGACGGAAAGAATTATGTATATCATTTATATCGATACCAGAGTGATAAGTTTTTACCTTTCTGTCTCCTGTTGAATCATAATTTGTATCTTATTATTTATTTACATATATATGTATTTTCATTGCTACCAAATAGTCTGTGAATACTGAATACGTCCACATACGTACTTAAATAAATACCATGTTCAGAACTTGGGAAGAAGACTATTTTTATATCGACAATATTTTAAAATCTGAATAAAATATACTTCACACTTAGTACTTTATCTAAAGGGAATATATAGGGTATTATCTTTTTCCGGATAGGTTCAGATTTAAAATAGAAAACGTACGAACTATAAGCATACAAAAAGGAATATTTCCTGGATGTTTCATAATAACAACAATATACAGGAGGCGAATATTTTATTATTTCAAATTAACGTGTAAGAAACATAATTTTTCTATGTTCTCAGGTAATAATTTTAATCTATTACTGGTAACGATATCGTCCGATCGCGTCCGAGTTTTGCCGAGCCGACCTGAAATCAAATTGTCCGCTCATGGCGGCTATGCTTGTAGCCCGAATCGAGTCTTGGGGTCCCAAAATTGTCGGGATCTCGAGCAATACGAAAGTATCGGGACCCCGCCCGATGCCGCCCGAAAGTTGCCGGCCCGTCCCGAGCCCGAAAAATCGGGTAACCGCACACCCCTAGTTATGAAACTCACCGGCCAATAAATCTGAATACGATCTTAGAAGTTCGAATAACCGACGAGAACCTTTGTGTCCCGAGCTGCGCGAGATCGCCGTGCTCGGCGATATGTCATCGATTATAAAGAAACAGAATTTGTTTATTTTTCATCGTATCAATATGAAAGTGCCATAAATGGATTCCTAGCATTCTCCCGATTAAATTGGCCGAAAATAATTTAAATCGGACTATTTTTAAGGAAACGGGCAAACAATTGCACATTGACAACGGGAAATTCTGCAAACAATTTGTCACGTAATTTCCTTAATTTTGGTCCGAATTATATCATTTTTGGGGCGAATTTGATCGAGAAAACATGAGGAATCGACTGACGTCACTTTCGCAAAGATCTGATTAGAAATGCAGAACTGCAGATTTGTCACTGCTTAGCGCGCAACATTGTATGGCCCCGCTGGTTTCGAGCGTCGATTTCTTGCCAGCGTGCAGCACAAGAGGGGACTTTTCATGGCGAAGGAAAGTCAGCCTTATATAGAACTCAAATCGAGAAAGACTGACAAACTTTATATTCATGTCAAACAAATACTTTAATTGTAAAATTTAGACGACAAACTCTTGTTGAATATCGCCAGTTCTTTCATATGCATCACTTGGTTGGGAATTCCTAATCCCACCTTTTCATGCATTTACCTATTGAAATGTTGCTTCAAGTCATCGGGAAATTGAATTGCTTTTTCTGGTACATACATATATCTGTTTGCGAGTAGGTGTCACGAATGACGCGACTTTGGTTTCCCAAATAAATTCACATTTATCAGGGCCCTCGTCTGAACCGCTTGACAAGGAGATTGAACGACGTAAATCGAGTGCGAGTGAAATAGCGCACCAGCGAGAGACCCTCGGTCGACGGCGACTTGAGTCATCCAGTACTGAATACGAAAATGTTCATATTTCTCATTACACCTTGATAAGAGTGTTACCACCGATGGATTGGTGAGTTTATGTCCACGAACATGAGTCGAGACGCAAAGCATTTCGGTCTATTTTTTTTATGAATACATGATTAGGACACACACTACGTTCACTAAAAATGGACCGAATTCCTCCATATCTGACATCATTTTTATCGAGAAACCCTAAAAACTCCATTGGTAATAATTTCCTCAACACTTATCAAACACGAACATTTTATCTGGCCCGTTGGTTTTATTGCTCTCGGCTGTCAACGGGTGGTCTACTGGGGCCCGAAGGTCCTCGCTCGCAGCGAGAAAGCAAAACGTTGGGATGGGTAGGTCTTTCCCGATAATCCGAGCCCAGCCATTTGCATGCGCAGCTTCATGTTGCACGTCAAAAATTCTTTTAATTACAATTAGTAATTCAGTTTGTAAGTGCAATTAAATTAGGCGTCATTAAAATTATTCACAGTTCATTAATTTTAACTAATTGGCCTATTCATTTATTTTTTAATTCATTAATGTAGTGCTCTGGTGAAGAACATCGTAATACGTAGCTAATATTCTAGGCCCTAGAATCTACGATATTGTCAATGTGCAATTGAAACGCACGCCACTTCACACTATCGTTTCTTAACATTCATACGGCGTGATTTTCTAGCTAGAGTCGTCAAACGCGGTGCTCGCCAACAATCATGTGTCTTGCTGAATTTCGTGGGCTTCGCCGCTCGAAACCAGCGGGACAATACAATGTTGCACAGAGTGACGAATCTGAAGTTCTGCAATTTCTAATCAGATCTTTGCAAAAGTGACGTCAATCGATTCCTTACAATTTTATATATAATGTTTGTTCATAACTGCTTTCTGCATAGGACGTGCAATAAGTGTATTTCATGTTCCGTTTCGGTGCTTTGCTAGTAAAAAAATGTCTAACCTAACAAACTTCATTTTCTGGGGACATCTATTTCCCCTTTTCACTTATAATTCCTTACTGCCAACGTAGAATATTGTAGCATAAGCACATTTCAAGTAAATGTTCAATGAATTTTCTACGTTTGCAGTACCAGCCGACTTCCGTTTAAATTTTTATAAGGACAACGCAACAGCTGAGAATTTCTTTCCTTATTCAGAATAAAATTCGGAAATAGCAAACAGCTCCCTCTCGCGTTTATCAGGCAATCGGTGATCTATCGGTATTACCATTTCTGTGCAGAAAAAAACTGCTGTAATACCGAACTGCCAAATCGGCCAGGTCACGTGACGTGTCTACCCCCTTAAGTCCATGGGGGCTACCGCGAAAACATTTCCGCCGCATATACTTGCACAAGCGAAAAGTGTTGTTTTCAAAATAATGAATGATTATGAACTGATATTAACACAAGACACCTGTGCTTGTAACAGTGCGATTTGATGGTTAACAGCTGTACTATAATAAATTTATGAAATAATAAAATATGTCTCTGGAAAATTAACATGTGTCAATGTCAGGGGCAACGTTTCTTCTGGTGAAATTTGATACTGCTCTCTCCTACACGTCTGTTTTTTTTTAAATTCTTCCCCAACAAAGTTTAAAACGAAATGAACCTGTTCTTTACATAACCTAAAGAATGGTCTGTACGTTCCGTCGTTATCCAATATGTGATTTTTTATTAATATTTTAAAATAGGCCTCGGTGATTCGATCTTCTACATGGTTTTCATTTCCTTTGTTTTTCTTCTTTCAAAATGTGCTAGCAGAACTTCCTCCTCCTCTTCCTCTTCCTCATTATCATCAGCATCATCATCATCTTCTTATTCTTCTTCTTCTTCGTCGTCGTACGATACATGCGAAAGCAAATAGCAGTTCGTTTTAAAAATTTAAATCACTTTCACACAACACAACCTTCTCGTTTGGAATGGTCGCGAACCCGCAAGAGAAGCACCAATACGATTTTGTTTTAGAGTTTAAAGCTATGTTTCTTGCTACAGTAACTCACAATCAGTGCGTTTATTGAACAGGATTTTGAACACATACGTATGTTAGAGTAGTCCTTACTTGTCTGACCCTGTTAAAATCTTCTATATGACAAAAAATAAATATCTCCGTGTTTTTTATTTGTATATTTTGATATATAAAGGTCGCTCAAGGACTTTATATTTCGCATGTAGGGGAGACCGTGGCAAAATCGGGACGTTAAGAATAAAATGTCATACCATTGATATTATTAAGTAAAAAACAAATTGCAATTGGATTTCATTAGAATAAACTCGTTTTTAAATAATAGTACATATCCAATTTGTTTAGTAGAAGGAAAAATACAAAAAAATAATGATTTAAAACATGATCCGTTTTTAACGTAGGTAAAACCGGGTACCATACTAGATACTGGCCCTAGCACCTATAACAACGAAACTCATCCAATTCTCCAGTCCCCCAACCAGTTAGAACAAGCTGTAAAGGAAATTTTTTTTTTTAAATTTATACCAAAATAGTAATATTTCATTGCCGTTGAGCGACCTTAAAACCTTAATAGATTTTAATAAAATTTTAGGCGAAGTTCTTTTAAAGTATTTGGAAGCTTCTGAGAGGGTCAGAAGAAATTTTTAAAAAATTACATTTTTTTCCATACATACAAAGACCACCCTAACGTATATGTAGTTGGGGACACCTGATTCCGCCCAAGTCCCGTACAAGCAATCAGCATCATGGTCCCGCCTGCGTGGTCCTCCTTTCAAATTAAGCACGAATCCCTTATTTCTCGCGTGTAAACTATAAACACACGCTCGAATACCAAAACAAAACCACTCGTGACGCACACATTACCACCACTCCTGTAGTTGATCCCCCTTCACTGAACATCTTGTCCGGCCGAAAGTTTCCTGCCAATCCTGCTTATACCTAGAGAATGTCATAAATGCAGAGACTTTATTACCTTTGGGTTAGGACATCTCCCACACTATGCTAGAACGGCACTCGTTACTGTGACTTCGACGTGCAAACATCGTGACAGAATAGTATCGTAGTTGTGCGAAGTGTTAGAAAATGAATCGGAAATTGCTTGCCATTATGCTCCAAGTAGACGAAGATGACGACGCACTTCTCTTTGCCCACTTTGAACGGAAGAAAAGGAAGCGGAAGGAAGTGAAGGCCTTGTATAAAACTCGCCCCACCGAGGGCTATTCAAGCATATTAATAGCCAATCATCTTTTGGGAGATAACGAAACGTTTAGACAATTCTTTAGATTGAATAAAGATCAGGTCGATTTTGTGTTAAATCTTGTGGGGGCGGATTTAAAAAAACAGTCGTGTAGGAGAGTGCAGTCTCCCATTTCCCCACAGGAAAAGGTGCTCCTCACATTAAAGCAAGTTAATTTCTTAAAAACATATTTTATTTTTTCCTAACGTAATTTTATTATAACTGTTGTGTATTTTGACTGGTCTCTTAATAATCACGCGCCCGACGACTGATTTTCACATACATACGTTGTACGCATTCGCCTCGCTCTCTGCATACTCCACATTTAGTGGGGCGTCGGGGACATCACAGACACAGATCATTAATCAATTTAAGTACAGATGCATTTGCTTGTTCCGCAATTAAATGCGGCCGAATATTTTTTAACCGTCATCACCATACTTTTAAAAAATATCGAAGTACAGTCATAATCTTCTTCCATTGATTTGCCGATAATGCCCATTAGTTTTTCGCTTTCGAGAGCTCTTTCTTCCAAAATATCCAGTACAGTGCTGGAATCACATCTGTGCATTTTTGACACCGAACTGAAGGTATTGCCGGGTCATCTTTCCCTTGAAGCAGAAGTTATGATCTCTGATTGTGTTTCTATAACACTTTCACACATTGTAGGAGTTTCTATAATATCCACCGATGTTCCTGGAATGTCGCTATCCGTACTGCTTCCAATCTGTTAAACCTCTTCGCTTTCTTCTATATTACTGTGGGTATTACAATAAAAGAAGTAAATTAAATTTTTAAAATTGATTACATTTTAGAACTCATAGTGTGTGTAAAACATACGTGCCCCCTCCAAAACGAGACACAATCTCCAAAAAACATAGTTTCTCCAACAACGATCATTTTAAATAAAATGATTGAAAATTTTTCGACCGAAAATTTTTTAAAAGAAACTTTTAAAAAAATTATAAATGTTATCGGCGCACGTTGGAAATATTAAAATCATATAATTTGCAAAATAGCTTTTATTGTATAATAGACCGACCCAGTGCGCCGATAACATTTATAATTTTTTTCAACGGTCATTTTGTTTTTGGCATTGGTGCCAACTCTGTCTCGTATTTGTTACCCCGCACATTTTCACGAATGTATCACGTATATTTCTCCATCTTTTTTGCAATCACCAGCCGAAATAATTAACTGATATATTTTTTTACAGGTTCCATGCTACTGGGGAATCATTCCAATCCCTGTCATTTGCATTCAGGATTTCGCCAGGGTATATCGGCACAATTGTAAAAGATGCTCTTAAACATCTATGCCGCACACTAGTCCCAAGATTTATGCCGCAGCCCAGTGGTTCGGATTTTAGAAAAATTGCACAGCAATTCTCTGCAAAATGGAATTTCCCAAATTGCATCGGAGCAATTGATGGGAAGCACGTTAGGGTATCTTGTCCGAAAAATAGCGGATCGTTGTATTTCAATTACAAGAATTACTTCTCGATCGTGCTATTAGCATTAGTCGATGCCGACTACAAATTTATTGTAATTGACGTCGGGTCCTATGAAAAAGAAGGGGACAGTGGGATATTAGAAAAATCGGTGATGGGTCGACAAATTCGGACGGGAACATTCAATTTTCCCACTGCGAAGGCACTGCCAGGATCTCGCATAGTGGTGCCACACGTCATCGTGGGTGACGAAGACTTCAGACTCACGAAGCACATGATGAAGCCGTATCCGAAGAATCAAGCTGCAGAAGATGAGACCAAAAAGATTTTCAATTATCGTTTGTGCAGAGCACGAAGGGTGTCGGAGAATGCGTTCGGACTGCTATCGCAGTGTTTCCGCATATTCTATACACCAATCGCGGTATTGCCGGACACGACGGATTCCATCATCACAGTAATGTGCTGCCTGCACAATATTTTGCGTGACGAGTATATCCAGAATAACAGTGCAAATCACCAAAATTCCGAAGCGCAGTTGCCAACGGGCAATATGTTGCCGTTGGGTAGAGCAGGAGGCTCCGGGAATTTAGAATTACTGTCGCATTGGACGAAGAAGATGAAGAAAATGAACAGTGTCAAACAAGAAAAAAAAATAGATCAATGTGGATTCACCCCAGTTTGATTGACAGAAAAACTGAAGGGGAATATTTCACATTATATTCTCATTTAGTGGATGATGAGAACAAATTCGTTAAATATTTTCGAAGGAGTGCTGGTACATTCGAAATGATATTATCGAAAATTGAAAAAAGAATTTTAAAAAGAAATACCAGATTTCGCGAAGCTATTTCTCCAAGGGAAAAATTAGTTGTATGCCTAAGGTAAGTGATACTCTTTTAAATATTAAAATACTACTAAGTTTATTAATACTGACGTACACATCACAAAATGCAAAATTAACTTACACATACCATATCGTCCGCTACTGTCAGTCAAGGTGCACGCGGTTTATCTCGTGCGCGCTGCTAATCGTGATTTTCTGAAGTGATTCTGTCTTTCTACTAATTCTGCTGTGCTTAAGTTTAGCTCGTGTGCTCATAAGGTGCTAGCCGCCGGCTCGCGCTTCTGAAACTATCCTAAAGTGCTAATTTAAGTGATTTCATTACTTCTGTCTTCGTCTTGATCCAACTTACCGAGCCGTTGCGTCTATCGTTTCGGAGTTTTTGCCTCTGTTTTGCACCGCGGCTCGTGTCTCTGTGTCGTCATCGTCTCCAAAGGCATTATATACAGAAACGAAGGACATCTATTGGCATTCGCGGAAGTCTTCTTCCTACTTCATTGACTGGGTCAGCTGTGTACGATACAGGATGAATCGTTGCAAGAAATGCTCAAAATTTTTGCCCAAATCTGGTGCCTGCGCAGCCTGCGGCATAAGCAATGTTGTAACAGGTTCCAACCCACCGAGTATTTCAGACTGGCTCATCATCTCGTAGTGTCAATGTCCCCTTTGTTCAAATTGATAGTCCCAACTCGTCGTCCGTTCGGGACATACTTGCCGATATCAACGGGAAACTCGGCGGACTTGCTCAAGTGAATAGCAAACTGGTCTCTCTGAATTCGCCCAGATGAAAGTCATTGTGGGGGATTTAAAAAACCGTGTCGATAGCATCACTACACCGCATCAGTCTCTTGTTACGCGGAGCGCACAGCAGGAGCAGAGGATAGCGAATCTTGAAAACAAGATCGCGACCTTCCCCGAGGATATGCTTCCTCCGGCGCAGGACATAGCGCGGCGTTTTGATAGTCTTGCGTCTGCCAATAGAGACTTTGAGATGATAATCACGGGTATCCCAGAGGTGCCGAACGAAAACCTGCAACATACTATGTCTTGCGTGGCCGCTGCTATCAGTGTTTCCTTCTCTCCATCTGATTTCGCCCACTTTACCAGAATCAAAGCTCAAGCGAATATGGCTCGGCCCATTACGGTGCGATTCCTATTCACTTTTACAAGGGACGCGTGGTTGATGGGCAAGAAGAATCGGAAGGACCTCTGCGCGTCGGATATTCATCCTTCATGGCCGAAAACGCTAGTTTTTATCAACGAGCGCTCCACTAAAGAAGAGAGACGCAGACTGGCGGAGGCCAAGGCCTTGGGCAAGACACATCAATGCAGTTACGTCTGGATGAAGCGGGGAGTTGTTTTCGTCAAAGTGAACCATAATTCGCGGCCGTTCAAATATACCTCGCTGCAGCAGTTTCCTCAAATGGTACAGTTGGGGCAGCAAACTGTCCCCAATATCTCCAACGCTCAGGGCTTCTCATCTACGCAGCAGCTCTTCTCCGGTCCATTGGTTGACTCGATGCAGGATCACTCTTCGCAGCCACAGCCACAGTCGCAGTACTTCGCACCTTCTCCTGCACACTCTGCCGTAACTCTTCCTCTTCTACAATGACGCTCTTCGCCAGGCCTTCGAAATCGCACAGGATCATACTTCCGGTCGGCTTCAACGGAATCATGCTCCTGGTCGTCAGAATCCAGCTCGCATAGTCCACTGCTGTCGACGCCTGCTACTACAGCCTCCATAGATGACGACTCTTCCGAATCTTCCGACTTGTCATCGGGTGACGCTTCGCTTTCTAACATTATTTCTGCGTACGCTAACCACTTGGTGATTGCCCACCTTAATGTAAGGTCACTTACTCTGCATTTCACGGATATTGTTGACTTGCTTGCGAAGTATAATTTTGATGTGTTGGCTTTATCCGAAACGTGGCTGCACGAGGGTATTCTCTCCTCGTCCCTTATAATATCCGGCTACTCATTGATACGTGTGGATAAGCATTCCGATTTTCTTCGCCGCGGTGGCCGCATCGCGGTGTATGTCAAGTCGAGCATCCGCTTTGACATCGTGTGTGATAGTGTCCCTATAATGTACAATTGTGACCCGCTTCTGGATATCGCTGGTTTTTTATTAATGTTTAACCTCACTCGCGTGTTATTTCTGGCAGTATATCGCCCTCCAAGCTGCCACTCTGGGTCGCTTGACGCACTACTCAACTTTCTCCTTGACACGCACTGCAATGCTGATCACCTTATTTGCTTGGGAGATTTTAATGTTAATATGAACTTGGCGAGCAATACGGACACGAGGCTCTTAATCAATTTTATGACTGTTCTCTCCCTTAAACAAATTATCACCCAACCTACGCACATCACTGAACCTTCTTCGACACTTATTGATTTAATTATGCTATCTTGTGATCTTAAGTCGGCTGAAAGTGGTTTATTGGACGCTAGTCACGTCAGTGACCACGCTTTAACGTACGCCGTACTTGATCTTCCTACGCCCTCGCGCTCGCACCAATATCTGCAACGAAGAAACTTAAAAGCGATACCAATCGATGAGTTTAATACGGGTCTCCAATGTATTGACTGGTCTCCTCTTTACGATGCTTCTTCGACTGACGATAAAGCGAACATTCTTCTTGCGCTTATAACCTCATTTTTTGACCGTTTCGCGCCTATTGAGCAAATTCGGGTAATGAAACCTGCGTCGCCGTGGATGACGCACAATATACATAGGTTCATTAAGATGCGTAACAGAGCGTTAGCCAAATTTAAAAGTTCCCACAGGGCACTACACTAGTCTAATTACAAAACGCTGCGTAATCTCTGTACTTGTGCTATTCGGGCGGAAAAGCGTGCCTTCTTTCTTCACCTGTCTAATTCGACGCCTTCCTCCAGGCAATTCTGGCATTACATCTCTCTTTCCGGTCTTCACTCTCCTCGGCGACGCTCCTCCTCCGTTATATCCTTACACGACCCTAACCTTATTAACAATCATTTCCTCGACACTCTCCCCCCTACCAGCGTCCCGCCAGAGCTTGTCGCAAAATTTCTCTCCTCCTCCTCCGACAACTCCTTCTCCTTCTCTCCGTTCTCTCTCAACGACCTTTACATTGCGCTTAAGAACATCAAACTTACTTCCGCCGGTCCAAATGACATTTCTGGCACAATGGTCCTCTACTGCATTCCTCACTGTCTTGATCCGATTCTCCATATCTTTAATTCATCCTTATCTTCGGGCGCAGTCCCTACCACCTGGAAACATGCAATAGTTCATCCTATTCCAAAATCTCCTGCTTCTTCCAAGTCACCGGCCTTAAGCTCGCTTCATCCTATCTCATTAATACCGTTCCTTCCTAAACTTTTCGAAAGGTTGTGTTGTGGGCAGCTGCAGCACTTTGTGGAGCAGTGTGGTGTCCTGCCGCATCACCAGTCAGGTTTTCGACGAGGGTTCAGTACCACGACCTCAATGCTTCATATCTCTGATACTCTTCTGCGTGCACTGGACTCTGGTCGTTTGGCTGTCATTACGTCATTGGACTTTTCTAAAGCCTTCGACACGCTTGATCACGATCTGCTGATTGCCAAGTTGCATCATATTCGCCTTTCTTCGCTCGCGCTTAATTGGTTTCGCTCCTACCTATCTGCTCGCAGTCAGCAGGTCGTCGTCACTAATGCGTGTAGCTCTCTGTACTCTTCCTCGCGATGCATCCTGCGTGGTGTGCCTCAAGGATCTGTTTTTGGTCCACTCCTGTTCCTGATCTCTGTTGCGGACCTTCTACACGTTCCCAAGTTTTCGGTCGCACATATGTATGCGGACGACTTGCAGCTTATTACTTCTGTTAGCGCTGCTCATGTCAACTCATCTACCGCTGAACTTGAACAGGAGTTAGGGGATATATTGATTTGGACCGAATCGCATGGGCTTTCCCTTAACCCATCTAAGACCTCCCTGATTATAGTCAGTTCCCCTACTCGGCTAGCCAACCTCCCGCCCTCTCTCTCTCCTTCGATTCAGCTAACATCGTGCCAAGCGGCTCTCTTAAAAGTCTTGGGCTCCGTTTTAATCCTCTTATAAATTATGAAAATTATATTTCAGACCTTTGCCGTGCTGCCTATACACGTCTCCGTATCCTTTACCCTTCACGTTATCTCCTTACTACTCAACAGAAGCTTCTCCTTTATCAATCAGTTATCATCTCTCTTTTCGATTATTGTGATGTTGTGTATGGTCCTCGTCTATCTGTCAGTCTTGCCTCCCGTGTCCAACTCGTTCAGAACTCCTGCCTCCGCTTCTCCTTCTGTGCTCGTAAATTTGACCACATCTCGCCTCTCCTGAAAAAATCCGGCTGGCTCCCAATGAGACAGAGATGGATTCTCCATCTCTGTTGCATTATTTATAAAATCCGTCGCGACTGCTCACCTCCTTACCTATTTAACCTTATTCCTACCAACGCTTCCTTTCATACAGCTCATGCTACTCGTTCGCAAGACATGCTATCCATCCCCTACACGGTGTAAGAAAGATAGGTGGACCGAGTCTATCCCCACTCCTGTGATCTTAAAGAAAAAGTTACTTGTCCCTCCTGCAGAGGGTATTAGTGTAACATGTGAACAATATCACGTTTACTTCCTTGTGTATCTTTTACACAGGCACGCTTGTTAACTAGAATTACAGAAAGAAGAAAATAATTATATGTTGTGTAAAAGTCTTAATGTGTTTTTATTATAATATTATCCTAAGTATAATTTATCCGCATAAAATAAGCATTTTATATAACGATAATATCGACTCTCATTTTCTCAGTATAATTAATTTTAAAAGTTAAAATATTTTACTTTATAAAACTTTTTATTGGAGGTGCATGAAGTCATTACAAATTTTGAAACCCACTTGGTATTAAGTACGTGGTTATGGCACGGTGTAAAAGAAACACAAGGAAATAAACGTGATATTGTTCACGTGTTACACTAATACCCTCTGCAGGAGGGACAAGTAACATTTTCTTTAAGATCACAGCAGTTTTGTGGTGGGGGTAGCGTAGTCGGTCCACCTATCTTTCTTACACCGTGATCCCCTACCAGCGCACTAACTACTTTCGCGCCTCCTTCTCCTACGTCGCCCCCCATTATTATAACTCACTCCCTTCTGAAATCCGCACACTTCCGACTCTCTCCGCATTCAGATGTTCGTGTAAATCTTTTCTGTTGCTTCACCCGTTATAAGGTCACTTAGCCCACTTTACGATCTGGTTAGTAAGTTTTGTTTTCTGTGTTCGCTTTTATAATCCAGGCTCCTGATTTATTCTAAGCTTTGTTATGTTATGTTTTTATTTTTTATTTTATTTTTTATGTTTTTATTTTTTATTTTTTAATTTTTTATTAAGCCTAGGTTACTTTGTTCTGTCCTCCTTTCTTATATTAACTTTCTTTGTTTACAAAATTAGGTTAAGTTGGTTAAGTTGGAAAACAGTCTCTGACTGAACTGCGCCTTTGCTTTTGTCGTTGTTTACTTTCTCTATATTGTCCTCTGCTTATGTTGTGCAATAAAGACGTTTAATAATAATAATAATACCAATCTGTAGTGTGTCATACGTTATAAATGTGGATACTTTGAAGCGTCGTAGTTGTTCATAAATGATGCACTAGTTTCATATTGTTGGCTCTTGTAGACGCACACTATCGATTTATAGCTGTGGACAGAGGCTAGTACGGCAAAAATAGCGATGGCGGTATTTTTGCTAATTCTAATTTGGGAAAATCTCTTCAAAATGAGGAATTGAATGTTCCTGTAGACCGTGCACTACCAGGAACAAACATTGTAGCACCGTATGTTATACTTGGGGACGAAGCATTCCCATTAAAAAAATATTTGATGAGACCATTCCCAGGATCGCAAAGTATCCAAGATGTTGAAAAGCGCATTTTTAATTATCGCTTATGTAGAACCCGAAGATTAGTGGAATGTGCGATTGGGATTTTATCCGAAACTTTTAGAATTTATTTCAGACGACTAAATGCAGCACCTCAAAATGCGACAAATATAATTTTAACAACGTGCATACTGCATAATATAATTCGAAATAATCGAGTGATCATTTCGGATAGCAGGGTAGAAGGGCGGAATGTAGATAATGTTAGAAATCTGCAACGACAGGGAGGAAATGCCCAAGCCGAAGCTTTTCATGTAAGAAATATCTTTAAAAATTATTTTAATTCGCCAGTAGGCTCTGTACCGTGGCAAGACGATAAAATTTAATGTAATAAAATTTGATTGCACTTACCATCATTGTTTACGGTTTTTCCTATTTCATCCCAGGCTTTTTGTTTATATTTATTGTCGCTGTAGAGTGGTGACTGCAATTTGTACAATCCTTCTTTGGCTTTCACTAATTCGATGAGCATTTCATCTAACAATAACAAAATTCACGGCATTACAGTTTTATCATATATTTCAAAATATGCATATCTACAGGGTGTCCGCGGGAAGACTGGACAGCCGGTTTTCTCCTAAACTATTGGAGATAAAAATATATAAAAAATAGGGAATTGCATGGTTCGAGGGGGCAAATTTATTAGCGCGAACGAATTTTGTTTTCGATTATTATTTTAAAAGATACGATGGTCAAGTTCGGTTTTTCAAATGGAACTACTTTTTTTGAAGACATGAGTTGATAGTGCGTTCCAAGACAAATTCAATAAGCTTTAATGTATACACTTTATTTTCACTGGTTTTTAAGATATTGCGCTTCCAAATTTACTGATTTTCACTGGAAGAAAACTGTCTGGTATAGCACGGACCGGGGACGGTCTTACTGGCGTCACGGGTGGCAGTGCCTGTTGAAATAGATACCTACCTGCCAAACGTCTACGCCAGGAATGGCAGGCCCAAAGGCTGGACAATTATTTTCCGCCAGAAATGCTACTTAGGTAGGTAAGGAAAGTAGAGACATGATGGGGAAGCTAAGGAAAAATGCAAATAAAGTGGTGATTGTTGCTATTAATTAAGTCTTTATCACTCCAAATACAACTATAAGATAATGATTTAACATTTTTTACACACTTTGGACTATCTGAGGTCAGGCGTCCAAGCGATTAAACTTTACAAAACAGATGGGAAAAAACCGTCCTCCCCCACTCGCTTTCGCCAGCGACCACACTATTATAACACAGTGGCTTCCTAGTGATGTATTTGTCACCTGCCTAGCATCTTTATTTAGGGTTTAGGGAGATGCCCCATCTTACCTCGCTACCCCGTCATACTTGTCATACGAAACAAGCCGCGATCCACGAGCCTTCTGATCGGTCATGGCTGCGCTCGCCCGGGCTCGCCAAGCCGACTTGACGAGCTAGACGAGCCGAGCTAGTTCGCGGTGCCAGGAGCAGTCTGATTCCACCTGGAGAGTAGTCGGGTCACACACTGCACAAATGATACAGGGTGATTCTGGAGCTGCGCCCGTCGAAAGATGCGGCCTGGTACAAATAGCTTGTGTCAAAGTAGTCTGATTTGCATGATATTTGGTATGATTTTCATCAGAAAAGCATAATGAATCCATTGGTGTCACTTCCCTTTCGATACGATGAAGAAAAGAATTTCTTAATACGCTATAATTGATATTTCACCCTCGACTGCGGGGACTTGACCACAATTCGCTACGTTCGGCCCAGGATTCGTACCTTTTTCCGTAAACAGCCATAACATTCGGTGAGGTACTGCGGGCGGGTTGTCCTCGCCACGGGGTACCAGGCCGCATCCTTCGACGGGCGCAGCTCCAGAATCACCCTGTATCATTTGTGCAGTGTGTGACCCGACTACTCTCCAGGTGGAATCAGACTGCTCCTGGCACCGCGAACTAGCTCGGCTCGTCTAGCTCGTCAAGTCGGCTTGGCGAGCCCGGGCGAGCGCAGCCATGACCGATCAGCAGGCTCGTGGATCGCGGCTTGTTTCGTATGACAAGTATGACGGGGTAGCGAGGTAAGATGGGGCATCTCCCTAAACCCTAAATAAAGATGCTAGGCGGGTGGCAAATACATCACTAGGAAGCCACTGTGTTATAATAGTGTGGTCGCTGGCGAAAGCGAGTGGGGGAGGACGGTTTTTTCCCAGCTGTTTTGTAAAGTTTAATCACTTGGACACCTGACCTCAGATAGTCCAAAGTGTGTAAAAAATGTTAAATCATTAACTTATAGTTGTATTTGGAGTGATAAAGACTTAATTAATAGCAACAATCACCACTTTATTTGCATTTTTCCTTAGCTTCCCCATCATGTCGCTACTTTCCTTACCTACCTAAGTAGCATTTCTGGCGGAAAATAATTGTCCAACCTTTGGGCCTGCCATTCCTGGCGTAGACGTTTGGCAGGTAGGTATCTATTTCAACAGGCAGTGCCACCCGTGACGCCAGTAAGACCGTCCCCGGTCCGTGCTATACCAGACAGTTTTCTTCCAGTGAAAATCAGTAAATTTGCAAGCGCAATATCTTAAAAACCAGTGAAAATAAAGTGTATTGTCACGTCCCGCGACGTGGAGTCTACTATTATCTAACCCTTTAAATCGAATATATTTACTATTTCGTACTTTGGTGTATTGTAATCACCTAGTATACAAGTGTTGCCGATAAGGCATTGTAATCCGTAATCTACAAGAAGAAATCAAGTCAAGAATCAACGGACGGCAACAGTGAGCAGGAGGACCAGTCCGAAGGAGGTAGCCGCACACCTACTAGCTGCACACCAGCTAGTTAATCGAGCGCACACAAAGGGGACCAGTGGACGCCAGCTGATGGGTCAGAGGCCCCTTCCGCGAGCGGAGTCGACACCTTCACGAAGCTGCGCTCCTGATCATCGCCACAAATTTTCCCTCCCTATTATATCCCGTAAATCGAGCTCCAATACGGAACCGATGTATTTTAACTTCAATCCCTAGTATGTGGGCTGTACGAAACCAATCGTACAGAGCACATCGAAAACCCAGTAGCGTAAACTTTTAAAAAATGAATTAAAATAAGAATTTAAGTATTGACGCTACTGAGCGTTTCGTATAACTGCAGAAATACGTCTTAAGTAAAGCAGAAGACACCGAAATAGGCGCGCAATAGCTCAAATTCTGCAGTAAACAAAACTCTCGGATAGCCCGCTGGAAAGCATTCTTCAGGTGGATCCCACGGCAGATGATTGGGAGATTTCATCTCCCACCGTCTTAATTGTCACGTGACAAATCCTAGAGAAGGACTGACCAATTGCCCTATAAAAGGGATTGGACCACCCGCGGAGCTCATTATTATTACCATATTTATTATTATTACCAGCTTATTATTATTACCATAATATTCAAGTTTTAATCAACCACTTTTGTGAAAAGACTGAAAAAGACTTAGAAAAGTGTCAACCAGAAATCGAAATAACAATAAAAGTTTTGTAAACGTCATAATAGTGAGTGAAGTTCTACCTCAGTGATCCGTATTCCTACTTTGGGCATTAGCATCTTTCTCTAATTGATTTTTACAACCGAGCAATGATGATTGAGTCGATCGTGATTTGCACGCGTCGATGATGATACTTATAAGCAGGACAGCCGCCCACGGTGTCATCGGGTATTGGGTGTGAAGCACGATTTTCGTGATTAATATTATTATCGCTAAAATGATTCTTAAACGTTCGCAATTTGTTTCCACGGACAGTAACACTTATGTGGTGCCCGGGCCGACACCTAAGGCCGCCGACACCACGCGCATACCGATTGCGACAATCGAACGGCCGAAATCCGGCACAGCCACGCAAGGGATTTCGGAAGTGCACCGCGACCATCAGCACATGGTGAAATATCGGAAAACCAGGCCAAAGGCGGAGACCCCGATGGTCCCCGCTTCGTCCCGACGATAGGTATAAGAACATGTACAAACATTGCGAGGACAGACTTGATAAAGCTTTGTTACGGGAACACCACCCGACTTTTCGAGACTCATGCCAAACTAGGCACAGTGTCATTGTCACCCAGATCGGGATCAAATAAACTTGTTAAACCTTACGGTGAGTTCCAACTCTTCGACCTGCAACGATCTCCTACCTCCGGGTTCAGAACCGAATCCTTCCGTCCCGGCACAATCACCCGAACCTTCGGAGCCCGTGGACGACGATAGTGAAGGACGCCCAGGAGCACCCCGAGATTCGTACCCAGAATCTCGACCCCCAGGCGTCACGGCACAACAATTGGTGGCAGCGGTGGGATCCTGCTAACGTAAGGACCAAGCCGATCAACGGTGACAACAGGACTCAGCAGAGACAACGACCCCTTAACCAGAGGGGCAGTCACTTCGCAGTACCGACGGACGTCAGCAGAGGACGCCGCCAGGACAGTCTACTTCTCATAATCGACGAGCGATGCATCACCTGATTCACATACTGTAAGTGCGAGATATCACTGTCAGCAACTTCAGGCTGCACGCTACGTATTCCCATGCGCCGAGCAAAATCATTAGATAAAGACATCGAGCGTAATTTAGAATTAGCCGAGCGAAAGGAACTTCTTTCGCCTAGAGCAATTCGCCGAAGTGCTCCCCGCAGATTCGTTAAGGTTCGTACAGAACGGCCCTCCGGCGCAACAATCTTCGACGCAACATTTAAAGCCTTTCGCGAAATCGAACAGCGTACGCGACTTGCTCTAGACGTTGTAACTAGCGAAGAACGCCGCGTTCCGACCGGATCACCGATCACGCCCAGACACCTAACCGCTAGGAGACTATACCCGTTCAACGAGTTAGATTATAGCTTACTCCCGAGCGAAGACATAGCAAACATGTCGTCCCCTATCACAGCATCCGCGGGCGGAAATGTAGAACCGAGTATCGCGGACCGACTAGCGAACTTGGAAAAATTGCTCACTGGAGTGACCACCACTCTAGCCCAAGTAACGGACGGAATGTTAGGGATAAACGACAGGCTAGGAGCACTAGAGGCAAGGGAAGGTCCGCTACAGGACTCGATAGATAGAGAAATAAGTAGACTAAGGGAAACAATGAACTCGACACACATCACGCCCGGCCCTTCAGGCAGAACCACGGTCCATTTCGACGATTTTCGCAATCCAGGGGAGGAACCGAGGCGCACCAGTCGATTCGTTCCCGCCAACCTCGAGATAAATGACCTAACTCACACACCAAACGTAGCAGGCACTCGAGAAATATTCCATACCATAAAAACCCTACCCCTGTTCAACGGGAAGGACCCCAAGGAATTACCTGGTTTCTTGACCGCCTGCAAATATGTATACCACACATATCAAACAGCGGAAGAAAAAGCCCAGATTCTACGAGGGATAATCGCGTTACGGGTAGGAGGCGACGCCTTAGACGAAGTACAGACGCGCCATATATCATCCATGCAGGACTTAGAGGACGTGCTAACTTCAATTTACAAACCTCCCCGTACAGCTTCAACTGTACAACGGGAATTGTTATATAGTAGGCAGGGTCCCAATGAAAGCGCGCATCAATACGGAAATCGTGTATCAAAATTACTAAGGGAACTAATAGCGACCGGAATCGACGATAGAGACAGTCTAATAGAGAAAAACGCAACCGTGAAAGTATTCAAAAAACAGACGTTGACCATATTCGAGGACGGACTTCGCGATGACCTAAAGGTCTTGGTAAAATCACAAAGACCTGCCGACTTACAGGAAGCAATCACGATAGCCATAGACGAAGAGCGGTCAATTACGAAACGACCAGCGACGCGCGGGACAAACCCCTCCACACAAAATAACCATAAGACAGCATCGCGTTACTGCAACAATTGTAAGCGACCAGGGCACGACACTAAGGAATGTTGGAAAAACAAAGATAAGGATAAGCAAAATGGGAAAAAATTTTTTCCGGAAAACAATCGTCAAGTGCGAACAGTAGCGGGTAAGGGAAAAAATGAGAAGCCGACAGGGCGTAAACCAGAGAGTGAACGACCGGCCTCTAAAGAAAGACACCAGCCGCGACACAGAAGCACTGACAGCGCACATTCCACACAAAGCAGCCGCGATAGCTCCGAATCACCGGACCGCGACCCAGCTACTCAAAAAACTGCGAAAACCTACCGTATGGTTAAAATAGGATCCCTCTCCAAAGATGGACATACCTCGGATAGGATAGAAGTAGAAATAAAAAATAGCAGAAACAAACAAACCGTAATGCTAATAGATAATGGGGCGGAAGTATCCCTAATCGCTAGGAAAGCCCTTCCGGATAATATCAAAATAAAAAAGTCCAAAGTTATGCTGGTTTCATTCTCAGGAGAAAAGACAGGAACATTAGGCAAAATAGACGCCACATTTAAAATAAATGGGGAAAAGGTAATACACCCACTATACGTAGTAGAAGGGAACACCTTAACAAACGCGGACGGAATACTAGGAATAGATTTCCTTAAAGATAACGGAGTAACCATTAGCTACCCCAGGCAAAGTTTACTAGTAAACGGAAAACCTTGGAAAACGTTAAATAGAAGCAGGGAAATAACGATACCCGCACGCACACAACAACTAATAATGGTCCCTACAGACAGCATTCGAGACGGAATAATAGAAAAACAACAGCTAGCTGAAGGCATATATTTAGGGGAGGGGCTGACAAGACCCAAAGAAGGAAAATGCATGGCCTGTATTATAAATACAACCACGAAAACGAAAACAGTGATCGTGCCGCGAATTCAATTAAGTGAAATACCGGTCAACGAAATATGGCACTGTAACGAGAGCGCCGCAGCTGTTCGGGCGTTGACCGCGAAAGAATCGCTGACAACGCGCATCGCCCGAGTTATAGAATGCGTAGACCGAAAGCACATGAATAAAGAGGAAAAGGCAGCTATGGAGGAAATATGCAGGGAATATCACGACACATTTCATTTACCGGGAGACAAATTATCAATGGCCACAGTATCCGGCCACCGAGTCCGTATAAAAAGCGACACGACACCCTGTAATGTCAAGCCCTATAGATTACCCGAAATTCACAAGCAAGAAGTACGGAAACAGGTGGAAAAAATGCTAGAGGACGGTATCATCCGACACAGCGCTAGCCCATGGAACGCACCCTTATTAGTAGTACCTAAAAAAACTGACAACGAGGGAAATAGAAAATACCGCGTAGTAGTCGATTATAGAAAACTCAATGAAGTCACCATAGGCGACTCATTCCCACTACCCAATATCACGGACATACTAGACCAATTGGGAAAAGCGCAGTACTTTACCACCCTGGATTTGGCATCTGGATACCATCAAATTCCTATGGACGAACGCGATAAGTGCAAGACAGCATTTTCAACTCCTCAAGGGCATTTCGAATTCAATCGCATGCCGTTCGGACTGAAAAACGCACCTGCAACATTCCAGCGAGCGATGAACGCCGCGCTTATCGGGTTACAAGGAATAGACTGTTTCGTTTACCTTGACGATATTGTCATCTATGGAGCCAGTTTAAGGGAACATAACACACGGCTGAAGAAAATTCTAGACACCCTTCGAAAATACAACCTAAAACTACAACCAGAAAAATGTGCGTTCTTAAGAAAGGAAGTGGGATTTTTGGGACACATAATTACCCCTGAAGGTATCAAACCGGATCCCGAAAAAACCAGAGTTGTAAAGGAATTCCCTATCCCAACCAAACTAAAAGAACTACAAGCATTCTTAGGGTTAGCAGGATACTACCGCAGATTCATCCCAGGATATTCGAAAATAGCTAAACCTCTATCCAGCATCACAAGCAGCAAGGTCGAGTTCATCTGGACAGCCGAGCAGCAGAACGCTTTCGACACATTAAAAGAGGCACTGACTTCGGCACCCCTATTAATTTATCCAGATTTTACGATGGAATTCGTAGTAACAACCGACGCATCTGATGTAGCAATAGGAGCGATATTGTCACAAGGGAAAATAGGGGAGGACAAACCAATCGCATATGCGAGCCGGGTTCTAAACAAAGCCGAAAGAAACTACAGTACAACAGAAAAGGAACTGCTAGCTATCGTCTGGGCAGTTAAACACTTTCGACCGTACGTCTACGGTACACCATTCAAAGTAATTACGGACCACAAAGCACTTACATGGCTATTTAGGGTACAGGACCCAGGATCCAGATTAATAAGATGGAGAATTCTACTAGCCGAATACGACTACGAAATCATACATAAGTCAGGAAAAAACAATACGAACGCGGACGCGTTAAGCAGGAATGTGCACGCATTGCAAAACGGAGAAGAAGAGACAGAGACAATCAACATCTACGACGAGGAAACAAAACAGCAAATTCTATATGAATACCATTGCACACCCATAGGAGGACATCAAGGTATCAAAAGAACCACAAACAGAATAAAACTAAAATACAACTGGGAAGGAATGCATAAAGATATTGAGGAATACATACAAAAATGTAGCACCTGTCAGAAGAATAAATTAGGAAGAAAAAATAGGGCTCCAATGGAGATCACCGATACACCAAGGGATCCCTTCGAAAAAGTAGCGCTAGATATAGTAGGACCCCTGACAGAGAGCAACCAAGGGAATATGTACATACTAACCTTCCAGGACCTCCTCACGAAATTTAGCAAGGCAATTCCCCTGCCAAATCAGGAAGCAGCCACAATAGCGGAAGCAGTAGTCGAGAAAATTATCTGCGAATACGGCGTACCCGAAAAAATTCTAACAGATCAAGGCAAAAATTTTCTAAGCGAAATGTTTAAAAATATATGCAAACTCTTCCGAATAACAAAAATACAGACAACCGCGTACCACCCAGAATCTAACGGAGCATTAGAAAGATCGCACAAAACCCTAGTAGAATACCTGCGGCACTACATAGATAACGACCAGTCTGACTGGGACAAATGGTTACCCTACGCTATGTTCGCATATAATACAACCCCACATACGGCAACAGGGTTTACGCCATACGAACTAGTCTATGGAAAGGCCGCGTCACTACCGACCGCATTAAAAAACCCGCCTAAACAAACATATAACTACGAGGACTACGCGCAGCAAACAAGGGAACGCATCCGAACAACAAATGAAGCGGCTAGAGAACAACTCCAAGGAACAAAAGAAAAGGCCAAAAAAGAATACGACAAAAAAACGCGCGAAGTAGAATTTAAAGTAGGCGATAAGGTATGGCTATTCGATGAATCGGTACGTAGGGGAAGATCGAAAAAATTAGACAACAAATGGGTAGGCCCCTACGTAATTATAGAAAAGCACTCAAAAGTCAACGTGACCATTAAAAAGGGACGAAATACCCTACGCACTCACGTAAACAGAATTAAACATTTCATTGAATAATGAAAAAAAAAAAAAAAAAACAACCTCGGAAATACATGGAAACGCGATGACGAATCTCAAACACTACAGGCGGAAGCAAGGAACTGGCTGTGAAGGAAAGTAAGAAGGGATACACAATATTGGTAGAATTGAGTATATTCAATAAATATGCAAAAATAAGATACAATGGGGGGGGGGAGGGTAGCCTCATTAGTTCCAGTTCTCATCCTCCAACTGAAACAAAAAGGGAAAATTGAATTAACATCGAGAAGAGAACAGAGGGTACCAGTAAGGTGTCACCACAAAAGAGGATACTTACTTCCACTCTCATAGGGGGCTCTCCAAAGAGCCGCCTAAGATTAAAAAGATCCGACGTCTGGTAGTAGTCGGGATAACCCTCCTCCCACAACATATTAAGGGAACGGCGGTGCTGCTGCCGCTGCAACCGCACAGCGCACATCTCCCGGATATACAAATACCCGATAATTCGGCGTCTGGCAAACATCTAACAAGAATGACAGAAAAGCGGGAATCAATAATTAAAAATCAAAAGACAACCAAATAGTAGGAAATTGCTAACCACTAATGGTACTTACCGCGCGCAAGGACTCCGGATACATGACAGGTCGAACTCAAGTCACAAAACGTGTATAATGAGCAAAATTCGCGATCAACCTAATATATATAGTAGGCGCGAATCAATCAAATTAGGCGGGGATAGAATCCAACTTACTGTTCCAGGATGACCGCCCTAGCGGGAGGCCTAATCGAAGCGGCGCCAACTGGCGGCCAGGCCTCTTATACGATATCACCGATCAAGCATAAAGCAGGAATCCACTTTACACACCTCGGAGAACTGCACATGGTAACCGATTCATGGAAAATCGTGACCCACCTAAAAATGGATACCCTCCTCGACAGAAATCGGCAGATAGCTTCGTATGTAAATCAGTTACAACGTCGTTGTGAAAACGAAATTGCGATCCGACCTACATGTGGGGAACACTTAGAACCTCTACTCAGGAGAGCAGAGAAACTGTATAGAAGAATAAATCAAGTATCGGAAATACCGACTTACGTACCGAATAAGCGACGGGGGTTAATCAACGGAATAGGAACCCTAGCCAAAACGATATTCGGGACTATGGACGCTAACGACGCCGAACAGATCAACAAGCATTTATCACAATTAGACGAAACACAAGAAACCCTTATGGCGGCCATGAAAAAGCAAGTCCAAATAACGAATAACACGCTGCATCATCTGCATGACGCGGAAAAGACGATACAGCGTAACGAACAAATACTAGCAAAACAGACGAGACTACTACGTACGCAACTCGAAACGACCTTACTACAACAAACGCGAAGAGCTGACATAGTAGACCATTTCATTACGCTAAATGCCCTACTGACCGACCTGACTCAGGACGTAGACGATGTGTTGCAATACTACACCGGCCTCAAAGGAGGCATCATTAACTCAAACGTACTGTCGAGCGCGCAAATCACTAAGTTACTACAAACCGCAGTACAACATCTCCCAAACGGACTCACGTTCCCAATAGCACCCAACTTAGAAAATACTAACGTGATCGAGAAATTGTCATCGGTCACCGCGTATTTCGATAGGACTATGTTGATAGCAGTAATAACCGTTCCCCTCATTTCCTCACAAACGTTCACAGTGATTGAGGCAACCCCAGCCCCAATCCACGTTCACGGAAATTCATACGCGGTATTAGTCATAAGAACGCCGATTCTCGTCATTGATGCAAGCAACAATCAGTACGTGCTCACCGATCAAGACGAACTGAGGGAATGCAAACGAGTAGCCACTCAATATTACTGCGAACAACCCATGCTGGCACACAACGTAAATAACGACCTCGAGTGCGAAGCAAGCCTATGGCTGCAACCCGCGGATGAGTCCCCCAAAAATTGTGAAATAAAGTACATTGCGGCGAACCACACAATGTGGATACGCACCTCATACGCGGACACGTGGATTTTCGCGACGAATAAACCAGAAACACTGACTATACAATGTAACGAACGACAGCCTGAACACGTTAATATAGATAAGACAGGAATGCTCAAAATTATGGGAAATTGTAACATCCGCAGTAAGGACGTAGTACTAAAAAAACGACAGACAGCGTATAGCCAAGACCTCGAATTATCAACGGCACCGCGCTACGATATAACACTAGCGTTGAACGCGACACTCGGGGGCGAACCAGCGCACCCCCTCTCGCGGTTCCAACTTGACAAGCTTCTGAAAAAACCATCCGAATTTTCAGCACTATATAACGAACTTAACCAGGTAGAAAGCGATTTAGAGAGTAGCAACCCCCAACCGGGACTAGCGACCTGGCAGATTGTACACCCAACAACGACAACTATTATATTAATAATACTTAGCCTATTAGTTGTATATTTGCTAACACGCGACTATCAACTGCGCCATAAGGTACAAATTCCCAAGACACCTAAAGCAACAAAATCCAAAGGACCAGCCGAGGACAGCGAATACTCAGAAGTCCTGACGATATAGGGTACCGGAAAAATTGTACACCGAAATTTTCCCTAAGCACCCTTCTCATAAGGGGGGGGGGGGGATGTGGTGCCCGGGCCGACACCTAAGGCCGCCGACACCACGCGCATACCGATTGCGACAATCGAACGGCCGAAATCCGGCACAGCCACGCAAGGGATTTCGGAAGTGCACCGCGACCATCAGCACATGGTGAAATATCGGAAAACCAGGCCAAAGGCGGAGACCCCGATGGTCCCCGCTTCGTCCCGACGATAGGTATAAGAACATGTACAAACATTGCGAGGACAGACTTGATAAAGCTTTGTTACGGGAACACCACCCGACTTTTCGAGACTCATGCCAAACTAGGCACAGTGTCATTGTCACCCAGATCGGGATCAAATAAACTTGTTCAACCTTACGGTGAGTTCCAACTCTTCGACCTGCAACGATCTCCTACCTCCGGGTTCAGAACCGAATCCTTCCGTCCCGGCACAATCACCCGAACCTTCGGAGCCCGTGGACGACGATAGTGAAGGACGCCCAGGAGCACCCCGAGATTCGTACCCAGAATCTCGACCCCCAGGCGTCACGGCACAACACTTATAAGCAGGACAGCCGTCCACGGTGTCACCAAACAGTGTTTGCAAAAAGTGAATCGCGTGTTTAATCAGCTCTAAAACGGTTATTAACCAATTAAAATGGTTTATGAGTGATTATGTTTTGCGTCTCTCAAAAGTGACTCTAATAAGCAGGACAGCCGCCCACGGTGTCACTGGGAATAAGACGTAAACCATGATCCCGGGAAAGAAAGAAATTTTAATCAAACAAATTCCCTACCTAAAAGGTGGCGATGCCCAGAGGTCATCGCGCCGGGAGGAAAAATCAATTAAGACGTTTGGCGTTAAGATATAGACTAGAAGTGGCAGGAAGTTCAGCTTTGTTGGGAACAACCACCACTACTTGGGTCTGTAAGGTTCAACCTGAAATTTTAAAAGAACAAGGGCACGTGGTGGCACCCGGCGATTGGGCCCTGCTAAAAACATACCAAGTGGAAGAAATTGACGCGGCGCTTGAGAAGCCAGTGGTCTGTAGAGCTGTACGAGTACTTGAATATTCGGGTAGCTTGAAATCCGAACCAATCCGGGACTCGGTTTCCAAGCCGAGCCGGGTACCCGAAGGAACCGAGCGGCTCGGATAGAACCAAGTACTTGAATTTTTCCAAGCAGCCCGAAAGAAACCGGGCGGCTTGAAAAGTAAGCGAGCGGGCCGTAAGAAAACCGGGTGGCTTGAAAAGAAACGAGCGGTCTGCTCGACCTTCATTCGGACCGTTCGTTTCTTTCCAAGCCACCCGGTTTTCTTACGGCCCGCTCGCTTACTTTTCAAGCCGCCCGGTTTCTTTCGGGCTGCTTGGAAAAATTCAAGTACTTGGTTCTATCCGAGCCGCTCGGTTCATTCGGGTACCCGGCTCGGCTCGGTTTGAAAAACCGAGCCAGGCTCGGCTTGCTTTTTCCGGGTACTTGAACAGCTCTAGTGGTCTGGAAGTTAACACTCATCGACCAGTAAAAAGTAAGCATCTTTAATATATCGCGTTAATGTGCGTTCAAATGTTGTGTCAACTATCCCAGAGCGTAAATCCCTGGATTAGCTCAAAAGCGGTTAAATACGTAAATTCCCTAAAAATCGCGGCCCCGAATAGGAAGTAGGGACTTCACACAGCCACTACAAATACTCTTCCGCCCCTTATCATGGGTCCAAAAACATTGACGACTGAGTATGACAAGATTGAGGCGCTGGCGTCCTCCTTTGCCAAAATCCATCATCAAGCGACACAACTCCACTCCAGCATGGAACCAACCATCGAAGAATTTTCTGCTTCTATTACTCAACTAACGGACGGGATACACACGAACTTCCCACTCTCTCGTCAACAAATTTTCACATTCATCAAGGAAGCTGGAAACCACAAGGCTCCGGGAGTGACAAAATCACCGTTCATATGCTGAAGCACGCTTCAAAAGAAATCACCCACCAAATTTATTATGTCTTCCGTTCTGCCGTCTCCCTGGGTTATTTTCCTGATACTTGGAAAATAGATAAAATCATACCTATCCCAAAGCCGGGTAAACCCCGCGAGCTACTTACTGGTTACAGGCCTATCAGGCTACTATCCATCTTGGGGAAGCTCTTGAAAAGAGTTATCTATGCGTTCCTCAACGACTTTTTAGACAAAAACGATACCCTTGCCCATTAGCAGTTGGGCTTCCGCCGGGGACATTCCACCTTTCACCAGATCCTGCGCATCACTCAACTTGTCACGCACGAATTAAACGTCGATCGCAGTGTTGTATTGGTCCTGCTAGATCTTTCCAAAGCCTTTGACACCGTTTGGCACGAGGCCCTATTATACACGGTGTCCCAGGGAACACTGGACAGCCGGTTATCTCCTAAAGTATTGGAGATAAAAAAATATAAAAAATTATGGAATTCCATGGTTCGAGGGGGGCAATATTAAATTGGCCCCCTCGAACCATGGAATTCCATAATTTTTTTTATTTTTAATAAAGCTAATAAAGCCGAGACGAATTTTTTATCGATATTTATTTTAAAAGATACGATGGTAAAGTTCGGTGTTTTAAATGGAACTATTTTTTTGAAGAGGTGACTTGATAGTGCGTTCCAAGACAAATTCAATAAGCTTTAATGTATACACTTGATTTCCACTGGTTTTTGAGATAATGCGCTTGCAAATTTACTGATTTTCACTTGAAGAAAACCCTCTAGAATAGCAAGCACCGGGGACGGTCTTGCTGGCGCAACGGGTGGCATTGCCTGTTGAAACCGATAACTACCTGCCAAAGGTCTACGCCAGGAATGGCAGGCCCAAAGGCTGGACAATAGTTTTCCGTCAGAAATGCTACTTAGGTAGGTAGAGCAAGTAGGGAAATGATGGGGAAGCTAAGGAAAAATACAAATAAAGTGATTGTACTTCATTAAACTGGCTTCTTCCTACCTTTAAACAGAAAGCTATTCGTGCATGGCAGAGGTGTGGACTTCGAGACACATGATGTCCCGGCTGGGGTCCCGCAGGGTTCCATTCTTAGACCAATATTTTTCAATATATATATATATATATATATAAACGACATCCCTCAGGTAAATGGCTTTGATCTCGCCATTTACGCTGATGACACTGCCCTATTCTCATCGTCCTGGCAGCTTTCAACTCTCGTCCCACGCCTTCAATCTTACTTAAATGATATTCTCTCCTATTTCGAAAAATGGAAACTTCAAATAAACTCTGAAAAGACGGAAACCATACTATTTACCAGACGCACAAAATTTTTCGCAGTCAGGGGTAAATTCCAAATTCAAATCTCCGGTAATGTTATACCCTGGCAAAATCAAGTAAAATATCTTGGCATCTTGCTTCATCACAAAATGTTGTGGAACACCGCTATCGACGACAGAATTGCCAAATCACTCAAAGTGGCTGCCCATCTATTCCCACACATCTCCTATAAATCTCCACTTAATTTGCACATTCGACTATACATTTACAAAGTCGGTATCAGACTCGTTCTCACCTACGGCTCGCAGACATGGTGGAATACCTCTGCCACAAACCGATCCCAGGTTCAAATCACCCAAAATAAAATCCATAGAACCATCATCCACCCCCCAAGAAGATACTCTACTAAGGCCCTCCATCAAGATGCCAATGTCCAGCTCATCTCGGATTACGTTGGTGCCCTCATTAACCGCTACGATGTCAGTGTTTTATAAATCCCTTATAGGGTGAAAATTCCCTTTCCTATGTCCAGGTGACACTCCCACACTCTTCCTCCCGGCTCGACCTCACTCCCTCCTATCCCCATACAACCCCCCTTCCCTCTATCCTATCACCCCCTTACCTCGCTGTCCCTCTCCCTCAAAACCTCTTCTCCACCCCCCCCCCTCCTACCCCCCGCTCTTCCTATCCTCCGCTCATTGCACTGATTCTGCCTACTTGACGAAACTCCCCCCGGAGTGCTTCACATGCATGCTAGCTGCCTGCCTCGCCTTCTTCATCTTATGCTTTCATGCTATCTGCTACGCCTGCCTGCTTCTCGCATGACTCTTCATCCCCACCGACTGATTCCATGCATTCTTTGAAGTAATGTATACACCCTTAAATCCTATTTTGTTTTTTTCGAGCACTAATCCTTTGCGTTTTCAGATTATGCAGTTTTTTGAAAATTTTTCCCGCTCCACCTTTGCCACCAGATAATCCTGTTACTTCCGGTCGGTAACACCATTTATTACTAATCAACCGATAAATGGGCTGATGCTCATCGGCCCGGTTTCACAGAGAGGGCGTTAGGGTTTACCCTCCCCTCCACTCGCATCAGACCAACAAAAAAAAACAGAGAAGCAGACTTGGTTCTGCCACCGAACCAACCAGACCTAGGTCGCTTTCACTAGCCCCTCAGTCTCGCAAACTCTAAAGGAAGCCTATCTTAAATCAACCTCCTGACATACAACTACCAACTTCAATACGAGGTCGCTTTAGCTAGCTCCTCAACACCCATACGAGGACACATTTACTAGCCCCTCAGCTTCTATTCGAGGTCGCTTTTACTAGCCCCTCCACCTCATCCTCCAAAGCGTGGGCCAGCTGATAGTCACCCGAAGCTACTACCAATCCGAGGGAAGGAAGCCACTAATTCAACTTCCATTTGAGGACGGCCTAACCGACTACCTGGCTACCATCTGAGACCGCTTTAACTAGCCCCTCGGCTTCCATCCTAGAAAGCGTGGGCAAGCTGATAGGCAACAGGAAGCCAGTACAACTCCGAGAGAAGGAATCCTCTCAAAATCTCAACTTAACATTACTAAATCGACCCATCGTCAATTCTTGTATTATACACTATACCGACTAATTGTCAAGACTTATGTTCAAAAGCGATTTTGTATCGTACTTTTCATATTATATCTTCTATATTAATTAACGAGACTGTTCTAACTAGTCAAAACCGATATCAAAACGATATTCTCTATTACCGACATAGCGTCTAAACCGAAATCAAACTATATTCTTTAATACCGACCGATACGTCGTTGCACAATTACTTTATGTTCAATTAGATTAACTCACCGTTATAGTTCACACGACTCCGCGTCGTATGCTATGTTCCAATTCGACCAATAGTCAAAACCATTTATTGAATAAACTAATTGTTCCTTATTTTTAAAAAGAAGGACTCTCGTTTCGTGAAATTCATTTCTTTATCGCACGTTACCCAAACCAATCCCACAAATTCACAGGTAAACCGCTCTACTTGTGGAATCTCCTGTAATTAACGGCAACGTCTCGTTCGAGAACGTTACAACCGGTAATTTCATATTTTCTTAAGAATGTTTCGACAACATCTGTTTGTCAGCATTTCGAAAATGCAACTAAGAATGTGGAGCCGTCTTTAATAATTTTAGGCATTCTTGAATTTGATAATGAGTTAATCCGTATTTAGCTGTGTCGGTTGGTAGTGCGTACGATGGTTTCAGACTCGCACGTAGGTACTGTTGTTAACCGCCGCACCGATTCGCGGGACAATATTATCTACGTATCTACATACCTGCTTCTGGAACTTCCGTTTCCGGTCGCGAGCGTGACAGAAGTGTGCGTTTGGTGGTGCGAGCTGTGTGAAGGAAGTGTGAGTGAAGGGGGGTGCGAGGGGCTAGGGAGTAAGTGGGGAAGGTAGAGGAGAGGTGTGGAAAAAGGGGGAGTAAAAGGGAAAAGGGCGGGAATAGTGAGTGGCGAAGTGAGAAGCAGGGCAAGGAAGCGGTTTGGAGGTTAGGTAGGAGGATAGGTCTCAGGTGGCGGGAAGAGGTAGGCAGAGGTAGTGATCCTCAAGGGAGTGATCGGTATAACCGCAGCCATTTCGGTCAAAACCGGAAATAGTAGTTTTGGCGCAAAAGTTTGAATAACTGTAAATATAAATTTTAGAATTGACTTGCTGGTGTTTTACATATATAAAAAAAAATTGAAACTACCAAAGGTTAATACATAATGCAGTATTTAAATAATAAATTCTCAAATGTATGAGAGTATATTTTATTGACATATTAACCTCTACTAACCAAATTATGATACACAAAAAACACTAAATTACTATCTTAAATGTTTGTCAAGTCATAATCCAATTTAAATTATACACAGCTATAATAATCACTATATATAATAATTATTAAAAAGCTCTCACGAAAAATATCAAAATTCAAAGAATTACCTGCTTTCCAGGCTGCTTGTTTAAATTTTTCTATCCGTATTTCTGTCTCTTTCTTTTTTACAGTTGCTTTCTGTATAGAGAGAACTCAAAAATTGCTGAGAATAGTACAGTTTATTGAGAGAGAGAAAATAGAGGCGATACAATAGATACGTGACGATTTCGAATGTTGTCGAGATACTACTGCTCTGTATAACCGAGCACTCGGGTCGGTCACGAGAGCATGAGTGTGTGAGTGAGTGTATGTGAGGTGTTCTATGGAAGAGTATGTATGTATAATGTCTCGATAAGTAAATAAGAAGTCCATCAGCTGTTAGAGAGTGTTCTGGTTGTCTTGTGGCTGATATTAAAAGGAGAAAGAGAGAGACAGAAAGATAGAGAAATTGAGCTGGATAGAGAGAGAGATGATTCTGCCGAGACACTTTCTCTCTCTACTTCCGTTTTTGACCGAAATGGCGGCAACCAATCAGCGACGATATACGTTGTTCCGATCACTCTCTAGAGGATCACTAGGCAGAGGAGCGAGTAGAGAAGTCTAGCGGACAGGTGAGGAATTAGGAAGAACGGACAGGAAAGCGGGAGCTTTGAACGGAGTGAAAGGAAAAGGAGGTAGGATTAGTGTTATTGGGGTAGGAGTCGAGAAACGGTGAAGGGTATAGACGTGAGAGGAGCAGGGCAAAGGGCGGGTGATATGGAAGAAGAGGGGAGGGGGGAGGGGGCAGGAAAGGAAAAAGAAAATATGAAAAGTGAGGGAAGGCAAAGGAATGATAGTGGGAGTAGCGTGGACAGCTATGCGGGTAGTTTAGATGGCTGTGGGGGGAAAAAGAGAAAAGAGCGGGAGGAGGAAGAAGGATCGGGGGAGGAAAAGAAAAGAATGGGTTTTAAAAGGAGTGGAAAGACTCTGAGATCGCCAATAGGAGGGGTGAAAGGGGGGAGGGGAGCGAAGAAAGAGAGGAGACAGTGAGTGTGATGGGGATGTTGAGGGAGTTGATAAAGGAGTTAAGGGAGAAGAAAGAGGAAATGAGGAAGGAGATGAGGGAGGTGAAGGAGGAGATGCGGAAGGAAAGGGAGGAAAGAAGAAAGGTGATGGAGGAATGGAGAGAAGAAAGGAGGAAATGGGAGGAGGAAAGGAGGGAGGAGAAGAGGAGGAGGGAAAAGATAGAAGAAAGATTAGAAAGGATGGAGGAGAGGGATGGGAGGGTGGAGGAAATGATAGGGAAGATAGAGAAATGTGAAAAGGAAAAAACAAGGGAGGGGTAGTTTGGAGTGGGGGGAGGAGGAAGAAGTGGAGGACTGTATGATAAGAATGAGAAGGTTGGAGTTGAGGCAGGACAAAAAGGAGAGGGAGGAGAGAAGGAACAATGTGGTGGTAAGGGGACTAGGGGTAGAGGGAATGGAGGAGGAGAAGGAGGTGAAAAAGTTGTGGGCAACGATAGGATTGGAGGAGGGGGGGATAAGGGAGGTGAGGGTCATTAGCGGGTTGATTCTGGTGAAGCTGACGGGGAGGGAAGAGAAAATAAAGGTGATGGAGGCGAGGAAAAACTGAGGGGAAGGAAAGAGAGGATAGATGATGATTTGACGGAGGAGGAGAGAAAGGCGAGATGGAAGGTGGAAAGAGAGGCAGTGAGGGAAAGGGAGGAGGAAAAGGGAGGAGGGAAAGAAGGTATAGGTGGGGTACATGAAAATATGGGTAAATGGAAAGATGAGAAGATGGGATGAACTGAGGGAAAGATGGGTGGAAGAACAGGGAAACGAGGGATAAGGGAAAAGGGGGGGTAGAGAGGAGAGTAAGGGGGTGGGGGAAGGGGAGGGAAGGCGGTGTATGCACAAGATTGCATTCTGGAATGTGCCGGGGTTGAGGAATAAGGACGAAGAGTTTTGGAAAGGCTTGGAGGAGTGGGACGTGATAGTAATGAGTGAGACATGGAGGGAGGAGGGGGGGTGGGGATATATAGAAAGGAGGCTACCCAGGGGATATGTCTGGTTTAGACAGTGGGCACGGAGGGAAAGGAAGAAGGGTAGAGCAATAGGAGGAATGTTGACGGGGGTGAGGAAAGGGTTGGAAGTGGTAGAGGAGAGGGAGGGGGGAAGGGAAGGAATCATGACGAAAAAGGTGAGGTTGGGGGAGGAGTGGTGGAGCATAGTGGGGGTACATGTAAATGGAGACCTTCAAAAGAAGCTGGAAGACATAGGGGAGTGGATGGAAGAGAGGGAGTGGGGGGTGAGGGGGTTAATAGGGGGGGATTTCAATGCAAGGACAGGGGAAGAAGGATGGTGGGTATTTGGATGGGAGGATGTTGAGGGAGGGGGGCGGGGGAGTAGGAGATCAAAAGATAAGGAGGTAAATGGTGATGGGAGAAGGTTGTGCGATTTCCTGGAAGGAAAGGGGTGGAGTATTCTAAACGGGGGTGTGGAGGGGGATGAGCAGGGGGAGTGGACATTTACAGGAGGGAGGTCTAGTACGGTAATAGATTATGTAATTGGGAATGAAGACACACGGGAGAAGGTGGAAAGGGTGGAAGTGGGAGAGAGAGTGGACTCGGATCATCAGCCGTTGGTGATCAGGGTGAGGGGAGAGGGTCAGGGTGGTGTAGAGAGGAAGAAAGAGGGTAGGAAGAAGGGAGGGGGAAGAGGAAATTGGACTGAGGAGCGGAGAAAGGGGTTCCTGGAGAGGTTTGGGAGGAGGGAGGAGGGTGATAGGGGGGTGGAGGAGGAGTGGAGAGAGTTGAGGGAAAGGATAAAGGTAGCGGTGGGAAAGTCAGAAGTAGGGGGGGAGAGGAAAAGGAAGGGAGGCTGGTGGGATGAGGAGTGTAGGGAGGAGATGAAAAAGGTGAGGAAGGAGTTGAGAAAGTGGAGGGGGGAGGGAGGAAATGGGAAGAATTACAGAGAAAGGAAGAGGATTTATGGAAGGATGTGTGAGGAAAAGAAGAAGAAGGAGATGGAGCGTTGGGAAGGGGAACTAGAGGGGGTGAGGACAGAAAGACAGGTATGGAAGGTGGTGAACAGAGAGAGGGGAAGGAGAAGCAGGGTGAATGAATGAATGAAAATGGAGGAATGGAATGAGTATTTTAGGGGACTGCTGGGCGGGGTAGAGTGGAGGGTGCTGAAAGGTGAAGGGAGGGTGAGGGAGAGGGACGGAGAGAGGAAGATAGGAAGGGAGGAAATAAGAAGGGTGGTGAAGAATCTAAAGGACGGGAAGGCGGGGGGTGGGGATGGGATACAGAATGAGGTGTGTGTTTCTTCGCGCGTTCTTAATGAGCCCGACTGATTTGAAGACGGGTCAACGGGAGTCGTAAATTCCCGCTACGGTAATTCCGACACTAAGAAAACGCGATACCCGTACGACGTTTTACCGTGATAAGGGTAAATAAAATGACACTGCTTATAACAATAACAAGATTTCATGTATTAGATCACAAGCTCGTTAATATGGATACAGTTGAGACCGAAAATATAATGTGTGAGTGTTAATATTGGAACTGTCCTCATCTCCGGAGGATAACGAGACCTAACCGTCTTTCGATAATGTCTGACTCCCCGACGGAGTCTCCTTCCCCCCAGAATCCTCCCTCCCAGGCCGGTTACTTGGTGGGCCATACGATTCCCAAAATCTCATTGGTCGTAATATTGCCACAGGAATGGCCCACCCAGCCCCGTAGAGAGGGAAAAGTCTGGAAAACGCAAGTTAATGAATTATGGCTAAACAGCCTCTCGAAGACATCGTGGAAAGCTAAACAGGATGCCTGGCCAATATCACCAAACCCTGGGACCGCCGGAGTCGACTCCCGAGGGTCATTGTAACTCCACGTCACTCGTCACCCTCCAACGGTCCCAAGTATCAGGCGGGTACCGGCGATAGACCCAACGTCTGCCAGGCAGTCTCGTAAATCGAAGGATTAACCTTCCTTCGAGTGCTTTCCCGAGCTAATTTGGAAAAACCCGGACTTCGCGTATATGGCCCTTGGCCGATGATAACACCGGTGAAAACTAGCCTAATAGTAATATGATATAGTATGGTCGATAATAAATGGAACGCGTAACAGTGTGGAAGTACGGAGGGGAGGAGGTGGAAAAGTGGTTGTGGGTACTGTGTAACAGGGTATGGAGGGGGGAAGGGTGGCCGGAGGGGTGGAAGGAAGGGGTGGTGGTTCCGGTGCTGAAGAAAGGGGCCGGGGAAAGGGTGGAAGACTATAGGGGATAACATTAACGCAGACGGCGTATAAGATATACGCGTCGGTTCTGGCAGAGAGGCTAAGGGTTAAGGTAGAGGAAAAGAAGCTGCTGCCGCCGAGTCAAACGGGGTTTAGGAGGGGGGTGGGCTGTATCGATAACATATACACACTAAATTACCTGATAAACAGGCAAATTGGGAGGAAGGAGAGGAGGTTGGTGGTGTTGTTTGTCGATATGAAGGCCGCGTTTGACTCGGTGGACAGAGAGGTGTTAGCCAAGGCTATGAGGAACAGGGGGGTGAGGGAAGGGCTGGTAGTGAGGTGTGAGGAGGTTTTGAGGGAAACGATAGGAAGGGTCAGGGTAGGGGAGGAGGAGGGGGAGAGGTTTTGGACGGCAAGGGGGGTAAGGCAGGGGTGCCCGCTAAGCCCAACGCTATTCACACTGTTGACCGCGGACATGGATGAAGAGCTGGGGAGGGGAGGTTGGGGGGAGGGTGAAGCTGGGGGATAGGAAAATTTACTCGCTGGCCTACGCGGACGATGTGGCGGTTCTTGCGGAGGATGTGCAAGGAATGAAGGGAATGGTGGGGAAGCTAGAGAAGTATGTAGAGGGGAAGGGGCTGCAGGTCAATGTGGAGAAAACGATGGTGATGAGGTGTAGAAGGGGGGGGGGGGCAGGTGGAGCAAGGTAGTATGGAGGTGGAAGGGAAAGGAGTTGGAGGAGGTAAGGAGTTTTAAGTATCTAGGATACACGCTGATGGGGAATGGGGGACAGGAGGAACATGTGAAGGAAAGGGTAAGAAAGGGGGCTGCGGTGATGGGGCAAGTATGGGGAATTGGGAAAAGGAAATTTGGGAAGGACTGGGGAAGAAGGCTTTGGCTGTTTGATAAGTTGGTGCGGGCAGTCATTAGCTATGGGGTGGAGGTGTGGGGGTGGAAAGGTAGGGAAAAGGTGGAGGGGCTGCAGGAGAGGTATTTAAAGTGGGTGTTGGGGGTGGACCGGAATACCCCAGGCTATATGGTGAGGGAGGAACTGCAGAGGGGGTTGATGAAGGGAGGGGCGGGAATAAGGGCGTGGGGATACGAGAGGAAGCTGGAGGAGGGGAAGGGGGGAGTTGGCAAGAGAGTGCTGGCAGGAAATGAAGAGGAGGATGAGGAGGGGAAGGGTTCTGCAAGGGTGGGAGGAGGAAAGGGAGCAGTATTTTAGGGACAGGGGGTGGACGGTGGAGGGGGTTGAGGGGGAAAAAGTTAGGGGGAATAAGGGGGGAGGAGCTGGTAGAAAGGGAGAGAAGGATGCAAGAAGAGGAGAGGTGGAGGAGAATTAGAGAGGCGAATTATAATAAGTGGTACGGGAGAGTAAAAGGGACGGGGATACCGGGGTATTTGAAGAAAGGGTGGGGGGAGGATAGGTGGAGGAGGATGGCGAGATTTAAGTTAGGTAACGAGATGAAGGGGGGAGATGCAGAATGTGTAGGCAGGAGGAGGAGTCGTGGGAGCACGTCTGGGAGGTGTGTACAGGATTGGGGATTGAGAGGGGATGGCAAGAGGTGGTGAGGGAGGTGTTAGGGGATGAGGGAGGGGGGAGGGATGGATGAGGAAGTTGGAGGAAAAAAGAGCGGTGTATGAGGGGAGGGTCGGAGGTGAGAATGGAGGAATTGGAGTGAGAGAGGAAGCGAGCGGAAGCGGTGGTCCGGGGGACGGGGGAGAGAGAGCGAGCGAGAGAGAGAGAGTAGGGTAGGATAAGTTTAGGTTAAGTTAGATTAAGGTAATGATAAGATAGCTTATAAGGACGGATGTAAAGGAGAGGTTGTTTGATAGATTGTAACCCCTAGGGGAACAATAAAGAGGATTATATATACATACCTGCTTCTGAAATCGCAACGCGATCTCCATCCATCGGGGCAGCGGAGTCGGCACTCTGCGCGGACTGCTACTCGTTCGACTCCGTCTTCGCGACGGAGTGTTGCTGCTTGTTTGCGTCCGTCCCGGGGACGGAGCCTTACTGCCTGATTGCGTCCGTCCCAGGGACGGAGCCTTACTGCCTGATTGCGTCCGGAGGCTTTTCACTCGCCATATTTTCTCCGCCTTTGGTTCCAGACATCTAAAAAAGAGTCGAAAAAACAGTGAAACTATTGAACGTAATGGATTTGAAAGTGCTGTGGAAGAGCTAGAGTTAGCTAAAATGTAATCTAATTACAAATTAGATATTACGATTAAAATGTAATTGTGTAATGAATTACCTACACATTATTTTCTGTAATTGTTAATTTCGGTAGTCGACCACAATTTTGTCAACTATCTAAATTAACGATTGCAGAAAATAATGTGTAATCAATTACACAATTACATTTTAATCGTAACTTTTAATTTATAATTATATTACATTTTGCTCAACTGAGAGAGGAGTACACGTTTATGAAGTTGGTACATTTGGGTACAATATAGGCTTCCTTTAGCCAAGATTTAGCGCAGGAGGAGAATCTTCAGATATCTAAATGTTGAAATTTCCAAGTTCGAAAGCGTTGAAATTCAGACATTTCCAAAATTTGTAATTATGAGGTTATCAAGTTTAAAAATATCTGTATTTCCAAAAGTCCAATAATTGTGATTTTCAAATTTCCGATTTTTCCACTTCTGATGTGTAGAAGCTGTTTAATTTTCATTACTTGTCTTCAGTTTCAACTAAAAGAAGTCTATATTGCACCCGAATGTATATACCCCTTGGAAAAAATCCTGTCAGTCAGCTAGCAATCGCGTTGCAGAAATGTTCACGGCCCAAGAATACTACAGGATGTTCTGGGTGTACGCCCGGAACAACGGGGACGCAAGTGCTGCTGCGCGAGCATTTGCGTTAGAATATCCTGCTATCCAAACACCAAACGAGGATACATTTCGTCGGTTAGCGTCGAGGCTATTCTCGACGGGGTCCATGATGCCGCGAGGCAGCGAGGTGGGCAGACCCGCAGCAGCGCGAAATCCGGGCACCATCGAAAGAATCCTCGACGCCGTTGAAGCCGACCCTACGATCAGTGTGCGCATCTTGAGCCGTCGCCTAAAGTAAGTCACAGTTCAAGAAAACTGCAGCAATTATTAATTAAGAAAATAAAATGTCATCTAATAGTGGATGTTTTTGCATTTTGTTCTAGTGTCAGCAAGACGACGATACACCGAATCCTCAGGGATCGCAGGTTGCATCCGTACAAATATGTACGGGTACAACAGTTGCTCGCCGGGGATTACATCCAGCGGGTTCAATATTCCAGGTGGCTGTTGGGAGAAGTGCTAAGGAATCCGTCGTTCACCACATACATATTATGGACGGATGAAGCAATTTTCAACAGGGAAGGTTGCTTCAATTCCCACAATATGCATGTGTGGAGCGACGAAAATCCTCTAGCGCTTCGTCCACGTGCAGCACAAGTCCGTTGGTCGATCAACCTATGGGCCGGCATTTGTGGCGAATTTATCGTTGGGCCGTACATTCTGCCAGACAGGCTGGACGGCCTAGCGTATAAATATTTTTCAGAACATGTTCTGCCGGATCTTATGGACGATATTCCATATGAGATCCGACAGAACATGTACTTCCAGCATGACGGAGCTGGGTCACATTTCGTCAATATTGTCCGCGCTTATTTAGGTGAAACCTTTCAGGACAGGTGGATCGGCGACAGCGGGTAAGAGGCCCACGTTGCGTGGCCCCCACGGTCACCGGATATGAATCCGCTGGATTTTTTCTTCTGGGGCTACCTGAAGGTAATTTGATTATTGCTGTTACTCTTTAGTTATTCCTGTTGTAGATATTTCTTTTTTTACTTACGTTTTGTATTTGTTGTACAACAATCATTTCAGAATGAGGTGTATCGTCAGCCGGTGGACACGCCTGAGGAAGCAATTGCGCTTATCCACGCAGCGGTGGAAAACATAACGCCGCAAACATTACGGGGCGTCCAAAGACAACTAGTTCTCCGCGCTGAAGTATGCGTGGACAATGACGGTCGCCATGTGGAGCAACTCATCAATTAACAACAATCGGCCCCTTTCGGGGCCACCAATTTTTCAAACGTAGGAACAACACGTTCCATAATAAGTAAATAAAGTGATCAGTGTTAGTAGCCGTGCAGTGAAGTGAAGATTCGGTACGTTGACCTGACATTGCGACCCTTAACTTTGGGTAGTGTCGTATACCTGGGATCAGCTGTGCACTGGGCTCGTCCATCGATGACCAGGATCGGTTCAGTGACCCAGTGACACAAGTTTTCAAGTTGCAGGTGAATTTTCGACAAGGGTGAGTTTTAGTTACATTATTGGCAACTATTATTTTTTAAGCCTAATGCAGGCTATGGCTTATTTCCGGCGATAATTCTCCAAATTTCCGTACGCAAATTTTTCTTCGCAGTTTTTAAACGGATTTATTCATTATCAACAACAGTGTTGGCCGTTATTTAACTACGGATTTTTATCACAATAACGAACTACGATCACTTTTCACTCGTTCCCTGTTGCATTACCTTTTCGTTTGTACGTTATTAAAAAAGGAAATTTACGTGTTCCTTATCCTCTCACTCCGAATAATTATTATTTTCGATTCGTCCAAAAAAAAAAAACCAACTGTGTATTCGTCTTTTTACGTTACACGTGATTTTCATCCATTTATCCTTTTTTCATTGTTCACTTCAAATGGCAAACAAACCATGGCAAAAGTTTCGATTTTTTTGTTACGTCTTTTTCATTTGCCATTCTACGCAATTTCCTTCGGTGCATGCCGCCTTGCTTATTCGTAGTCGCAGCGCGGCTCGGCGCGCGGCCACGCTAGCGCGAGAGCTCCAGCAGAAGGCTCGCGCTCTGATTGGTCGGTGCTTTTTGCTATTATCTCGTTAACGAATCCTCGGAAAGCATTTTCGCAAAGGAAAAAGTTGTTTGCAATCATCCCCCGAATCACCCCCTTTAAGGACCCGCAGCATTTTTGGGACACCCTGTATAGTGAACAAGACAGGAGTAGTAAGCGTGAAGGTACTTACGATCTTTACTGTTCGGCAGTCACTCGTATTTCTGAGGATCGAGTCTTTGCTAGCCTCAAGGGCCAGCGTTGCCAGAAAACAAACGCCGGCGTCGGTTCACGCACACATGACCACCTCTCCTGTAGGTGATTATACTACACAATTGGGGAGTTGCCAGTATTTGAAAAAAAAGGGAAAAGTAGTTAAATCTACAGATTTATTAATGAAAAGCCTAAAATGATAGAAATATTAATAAAACACTTATTAGTTTTACCAAAATTTAATAAATAAAATTGACGTTTTTAAGTTGTGAGTCATGTCATCTCAAACGCCAATCACGGCGCGTGACGTCATTGTGCAGTAAACTGCGATTTATATGTAGCGACGAATGACACTTCGTGCATTTGCTCATACAAGGTTATATTAAAAAATATCGTTTACGAGTACTTTCTACTCGATTTCTTTGGTAAGGAAAGTAGTAAAAGTATATTATTAGCATTATTGCAACATGTTCCAATCAATTAAAGCATTAAAACTGCAGAAATAGTGAACTAGAAATGGAGATAATTAATAATAAGTTAGTAACTTACATTGAAATGGTCTTCACAAAAACATAAATTAGATTTAAGAGACACTTGATAGTTTATTCTCGCAAGATTTAGCCACTTGTTGCGAATATTTGTTTCCAGCGGAACATGAATAAATAACTTCTTAGGCGTACGTATTGAAGTGTTCTCACAACAGGGAACAGCACAGTATTGGTAATAATTTTTATCAGCCATTATTTTTGCGAGAAAAATTCACTCCTTACTATCCCTAACCACAACTTTCTTTGTTTACTGCACGTTGACGTCACAAATGGTCACGTGACCATGCAGTGCGTTTTCGCGGCAATTTTTTATTTCAAATAAAAATTACATTTTTTTTCATGTTAGAGGTGTAGCAAAAAATTAATATTGTTTTTACAAGTATATTTTATCATAATGAACAGTTTTAAACACTTTTAAAAATTTTGTCAACTCCCCAATTTGCGATTCTTTCCTGAAATCGCTGGACGGGGCACAAACTGTCTTTCTCACTCACTCAATATTTTGTATTTCGCTTGCACCAAGGATCGAGCGACACATCTCGGCCCGCGTAAAGGTTCAAGCGCGCCAAGGTGATACGTCAAAAGTATATGCATAGGATAATCAAAAATCCTTTCCTGTGCACATTTCTGCACCAAAAAGTATTCCCGGAAGTACATACTCTATGTAAATGTATCAGCATACTTAGTGATGGGACTGATACCGTATCGATACATATCGATACCCTTCTACAAATTTCAATCTGGTATTGATACATATCAAATATTAAATGATTACCAAATGACTGACAAGTATCGATAATTTCGTAAGTATCAAATAAGTATCGATAATATCGTAAAGTATCAAACCGGTTTTGATTCGGTATAGTATTGATATGGTAGCGGTTGAAGAAGAATTGGTACCGATGATTGATACCAAGTTGTAACGTACCGCTACGACCGCCATAATTTTTTCCTTTGTTTGTACACAAATTGTTAATTATGTTTACTTTATATCTAAGAGAACGCGTTCGAATAGCGCGCGAGTGAATCCAGTAACGCGCAACGCACGCGCATAACCCCCTTTCAAACAACTGAACTCAGTGCCGCGAGTGAACAGAGCGCGCGTGCGTAGACAGCACGATCAACCGGACGCCAAATAAACCGAGCGTAGTACGCGAGTGGCGCGAACCGGACGTTAATTATAATTGGTACGCGAGATCGCGCAGCAAGTGATTGGCGCGGGCCAAACACCAACAATGAGTATAAATACAGGCTCGCCAGCAGCAGAGAGGTAGACGAGGTTCTGCCACCGAACCAGCACACAAGAAGTTTATCTTTAAAACCCAAACACCAAAAGACTTCCTCTCGAGGTAGCTTTAGTTAGCTCCTCAATTTCCTACCGAGGTAGCTTTAATTAGCTCCTCAATCTCAAAACCGAGGTAGCTTTAATTAGCTCCTCAATCTCAAAACCGAGGTAGCTTTAGTTAGCTCCTCAACTTCCTACCGAGGTAGCTTTAGTTAGCTCCTCAACTTTCTCGAGGTAGCTTTAGTTAGCTCCTCAACTTCCTATCGAGGTAGCTTTAATTAGCTCCTCAATCTCAAACCGAGGTAGCTTTAATTAGCTCCTCAACTTCCTACCGAGGTAGCTTTAATTAGCTCCTCAATTACACATCCAGGGCATACTTACCGTTCCCTACACCACATACTCCAAAGCGTGGGCCAGCTAATAGGCACCAGAAGCCATAACCAAATCCGAAGGAAGGAAGCCAAATTCAACTTCCATCTGGGGACGCCTTTACCGGCTACCTGGCTACCATCTGAGACCGCTTACACTAGCACTCAGCTACCATCCTAGAAAGCGTGGGCAAGCTGATAGGCAACTGGAAGCCACCACGATACAGAGAGAAGGAATCCTCTCGATATCTCAACTCAACATTACTAAATCGACCTAGCGTCAATTCCTGTATTACACATTATCCAGACTACGTGTCTAAGACTTTATGTTCAATTACGATTTAGAATCGTATCTTTAGAATAATTAACGAAATACTCCTAATTACCGACACAGGGTCGAAACCCAAACCGAGCGATATTCTTTGTTACCGACCGATACGTCGTTACGCGATTACTTTATAAAAGAATCTTATTGTTTTATCGGCCGAGCGACCAAAGGTCAATAACCATTTATTTTGAATAAACATTTGTTATTTGTTTGCTAAAGAAGGACTCTCGTATCTAGAAATTCATTTCTTAATCGCACGCCACCCGAACCAATCCCACAAATTCGCAGGTAAACCGCTCTACTTGTGAAACTCCTGTAAGAACGGCAACGGCTCGTTCGAGAACGTTACAAAGTACATAACATTTCGATGCGTATCGATATTTCCTATTGAGTACTTTGGTATCGAATTGATTGAATATCATCAATAGTATTGGTATCAGTCCCATCACTAAGCATACTCCAATCCTAATGAGAAAGAGAGGAACAGAACGCATATATCCGTCCTTTTCCCACTATCTTTTGTTCTGCTTCTCAGCATCTGTAACGCAGCGACAACGCGAGCTGATCAATTTTCTGCCGTTTGCACTACGGTGAAGACACAGAAAGCAATCGGGTTTTTATTTACTGCGCAGATATTGCTACATATGGAATATTCATAATTTTGTGAATTGTTCCATTCCTGCGTGGTTCGTTACCGTAGTGTTAATAAGTGTGTGTGATCATTCCATTGCCATGGAATCAAAGAAGGAAGTCATAGATGCAAGGAACAATCGTTATTTGAAGGGTGATGCAAACGCGAAGCGACCCAAGTTATCTGCAAAGCGTTTGTCAAAAAATAAAAGGCGTCGACAAATGTAAGTTATATTTTATGGTACAGATTTGAATACAGTTACTGTTTGTGATGTAGTAGTAGCAACATGCTATTTTGTTGTATATAATACAGTATTCATATTCTTCAAATATGTATATCAACAACTATCTTTGACACTTTACGTAAATGTCTTTACGTCCGATGTCTACCGTGTTTGGACTCATTTTCATGTGAAAGATGTCAGCAGCACGTTCGTGCAACTTTCGTGCCGATGAGATGAAATGTAGGGATTTTAAATTTCGTTATAATATTATACAAACTATATGCGTTTTGTTAGTATCAAACGTTCAAACCAGTATACGCGCTTCGTTAGATATGCTTCCTTTATATTGCAGTTGTGATTATTTCCATATTTGTACGTAGTTTTTAATGGATAAAAAATATAATTCAGATTGTATTTCTGTGATGTAGAAGATATTTAATATTAGCAACAGTCATCGATGTTTTGCGATTCGATATTGAACATATTGTTGCGCCGGGGTGTTTCCGGCACCGACCACCCCGACGCAAAGGAGCGATAATGAATGGTAGACACGGGTGCACGACACAACTATATTTGGAAATACAGGCCAACTAGAATACGGCAGTACAACCCGTGCGTCCGAACGCTGTCGCGTTCGGTACCAGACAGTCCACGGCGTTGTCCTGATAGTCTTCTCGAAGGGGGGTTGACCCTCTTCTGTCTTCAGCTACGAGCACCAGCAGGCTATGCACGGGCCTATACCCGGTGCTCGCAACACTGCTCCCCCCTCTGGAAAAAGCGGGCGTCCCGACCGCGTTGGCTCCTCTTCGGGAATCTTCGTACCCTGGTCTGAAGAAGTGGGTCGTGTTGGCCGCGTGGCCCCTCCAGACCGCCGCCTCGGCATTCGCCTTCACGCCCAAGGGAAAACCACCCAAAAACCCTGGGCAAGGCGTGGGTAGACGGGGTGGCTGACGAAATCCTCTCGTCGTGATCCTTTCCGTGGCGCGTTCCATCTCTCTGTCCCACGTCATCCCTGGAGCTCTGCCCTCCAACGGCGATCCCGCTGCGTTGATTCCAACGGCGAAGCATCTCCGGATGTCCAACGACGCTCTCGCCCTCCTCCGCATGTCCCTCGTCGAGATCCACAGTGCCGACGATCTCCAGCCTCCCGGTAGTCTTCGTCCTCCGGCGAGTCTCCGTCCGGTGCGTTGTCCTTGCCGGCGTCCCAGCTCCTTATCCCGCGTCGCCTCTGGAGCCCCGCTCTGGATCGTCCCGCGACGACTCCGCCGTTCTGATACTGCGTCCGGAAATTCCCTCGACGAAAATCTCCAGCGACGTGGTCCACAGGAAATTTCAACGTCGCTCTCGAAGCTCTGCGGCACCTTGTCCCACGCCGTCGCTGCCACCCTGCAGCTCCTTGTCCGACGGCGAAATTCCCGGAGAACCCCGGCCCAGCAACCAGGCGCAGCCTGGTCCTCCAATCCTCCCTCGACGGGACGCCTCTGCTTCCTGTTCCGCGACGTCCCTGGGACTCCGCTCCGGAACGTCCCACGGCGGCTCCATCGCTCCGACGTCGCAGCTTCTCGGGCTCGGCTCCCTGAAACAACTCAAGAAAGGGGGCCGGGCTACGAAGGCAGCCTCCGCAGCCCAGTCCACTGGTTAACTCAAACCTGACCCTTGGACTCTTGCTTTCCGTCCTTAGCCTCTCTCCGCGGTGACCTTGATGTCCGCGACATTTCTCGAGCAAGAGACTTCTCCCAGTCGTCGAACGGCCCATCTCGGCTAACGACTCCTCTCTTCGGGGCTCCTCTTTCGGGGGTTTGGCGTTCCTGCGACGGTATTCGCCCTCGAACTCCCTCCGTCGCGACTCCGCATTCGGCCATCCTGCGACGATGTTCGCCCTCGAACTCCCTTCGCCGCAGCTCAGCAACCTTGCGCACTCCGGGCGCCTCCACGTTGCTACGGTGGTGCCGCACTCCTGAGGACGCCGCTCGCCAGCAACACAACTGCATGGACCCCTGGCCGTCTCTCAGAGCCGCGCACCCACCCATGGTGTGGTCCGTGTGCTCCCGGACGTCGCTGCGTCTCCGCCGGAGTCGCACCCTCCACCACCAAAACTCCGACGCTCCCTCTATAGCGTCCTAACATGGCCTCTTGAGATGACAATTCCCCAAATCCGACGAGCCCCTCGATTCTTCTTGCAGCTCCAAGTCGAATCGGCATTCCAGAACGTCGTTCCCGGATGGCGTCGAACGACTCACGCCGTCCTCGCGGACAACCGTTCTCCCCGTCTCGGGAGAAGACGAAACGTCAATGTCAAAGCGTCAATGTGTCAAACCGTCGATCTTGCTCGTTACCCGCGAAAGAGCCAACTTCAGCGCGTAGTCATTGCTATTTGACGTACGCTTGTATTACATTTTACATTATCCAATGGGAACGATACAACCAGAATTCGGCTCCCCTTCCGTTGGTCGGCCTCTCAAGTCTCCAGAGCCGACCCAGCAACGACCCCCTGGTCTCCCTCAGCATCCTCGCTGAAGCCTCGAAACCGCTCCGATGTCGGCGAATCTCGACCGCCATCGCCGCTCCCGCGTGTGTCCCTCGATGTCGGCGGGCCTCGACCGCCGCCCTCCGCTGCTCCTGTGGGTATCCCTCGTTGCCGCCGCCGCTTCCGCGGCTGTCCCCCGTTGTCCTGCCGCAGGCTGAATCGTACGCAACGGCTCCTTGCGTATCGCACGCAACAGCTCCTTGCGTCTCGTACGCAACAGCTCCTCGCGCATCGCGTGCGACAGCTCCTTGCGTTTCTTCGGGATCCGTGGCCACGGATCCCACTTCTGACACCAATGTTGCACCGGGGTGTTTCCGGCACCGACCACCCCGACGCAAAGGAGCGATAATGAATGGTAGACACGGGTGCACGACACAACTATATTTGGAAATACAGGCCAACTAGAATACGGCAGTACAACCCGTGCGTCCGAACGCTACGGCGTCCGGTACCAGACAGTCCACGGCGTTGTCCTGATAGTCTTCTCGAAGGGGGGTTGACCCTCTTCTGTCTTCAGCTACGAGCACCAGCAGGCTATGCACGGGCCTATACCCGGTGCTCGCAACAATATGTAGTTACTTGTTGAATACGAAATATGTACACATTGCTTCTTCTTTTGTGGATTTTTGACCGCAATATGTACGCCCATACGTGTACCTCTAGCGAAATTGTCTCATTGAAAAGCCCAGTCTTCAGGTGAAGTCAGACGGCGAGTCGGTTTGGCGAGCGCGAGTCTGCCGCTTACATAGTAACCCCGATTGTTAGAATGCGTCAGTATCAGCTATATATCAAAAGTGCTGAATTGTATCGCGATAATTGCTAGTATTTTGAATAATGGATTGCAGAGGTACAAATAAGTAGTAAATAAAGCTTCGGCTATGAGTGCTTTAATTTTGAACGTATAGAATTAGAATATAATCATAAATATGATGGAATTTTTCAATAACTTTCGTTGGAAAAACTCTAGATATCCACCAACCCCATGGAACTTGAAAATTGTTGTGCTGTTTGTTCTATTTGCTTTATAGAGTACATATTCAAAATTTATAGCGGCAAATATTTGCAACTCTACATAATTTTTATACATAATTGAAATAATTCTATCTCGAGAAATGATGATGTTAGAAGCTAAAACGTAGAATTCATTCTAAATAACGTGGTCGTAAATAATTTTTCTCTACAAAACAAAGTTCACATTCGCTATCTGCATTCTAAGAAACCTCTAGTTTTTAATTAATATGTTAGCAGATTGCCTGTTTAGCGGCTATCTTTTATTCGACGATTTATTCCAATAAATTCTTATTCGAATAAACTTTTATTCGTTATTCTCGAATAACTTATTATTCGAAAAAATGTATTCGGTATTTTATTTGAATAACGTCCAACTCTGATTTGTAAGCAATGGCTCTGACTTCCGATGCGTGCTCCGCTCTCAAACGCTTGTTGATGACCCTGACGTCATCGGCCTTGCTTGTGCGTTGAAACGACAATGTATAGCGTTATGCATCCTCCTGGGCCTCGCCTTCCAAGACGGCGAGCGATACCCAGTGCTGTTTTCAATATTCCCGCATTGGGCGTTATGACTTCCTTACACAATTGTGAACAGTTCGAAAAACTGTTTGCAGAAAATGTTTCAAACAATGGAGTGGGCCTAATTTCTGTTACCGGCAAGGTCAAGTAGGGTTTCGGACGCTTCGTTTCTTCGTTATTTTACAACGTTCCATAAAGCGAAGTACCACCCTGCAGTCCCTCGTTGAATTTTAAGAGACACAATAGATAATGATTTTGGATATAATTCCGAATGGCCCCATTGTTAACTTTTTTACAAATTATTTTTTTGAACTGCATACACGTAGTCCTAAAACAGCCTGTAGACGCTCAATATTATTGTGCTATATTGAATATACAATATTATTGAATATTATTGAATAATATTGAATATTATTGAATATTCAATATTATTGAATATTCAATATTGCACAATAATATCGACCGTCTGCAGGCCGCTGAACGGGGATCCATCCTGCCTGCCTTACCTCCGCGTGCCCCTCAGGTGGCTAAATGGCACACGTATTTAGCTGAAATTCAAAGCTAATTTTCTCGAAAACGAAGCGCGATATTAAAAAAAACTGAATTCTATATGTATTTTCGTCTTATTTTGGCCCATAGAATCACCCCCTAAAGTATTGCCTACCAATAGAGTCACAGGTATCTATCCTGTATAATATTGTTTCTGGTTTAAATCTGCAAACTCTCGTCGGCACGCTACCACAATTTACGCGACTGCAAGCGGGAGGCGCGCCCCCCGCGTTGATCTAGCCCCGTCCAATACTAATATCCAGAACAAGTTGGAAAGTGGAATGCGTTATTTCGGAATAAGTCTACCGAAATACTAAAAGTTTTTTAGAATATCTCGGAAACTAATGTCTGAAACCGCAAAAGGACAAAATGTTGGTTTGGTGCATACGGTACGGGTTTGTCGCTATCCCCACCACTTCTGTCTCACTCTTGTCTGGCGAAGGCAAGAGCGAGATGGAACGAGAGCGAGCGAGAGCCACTGAAAGCGAGCGAGGACGGTACGAGACAGACGACGTGTTGATGTTTTGTCTCGTTCCGTCTTTCGGGCGCCGTGACACTCCGTCCTTTGCGTGCGCGACGGGCGTGCGCGATGGTCGCAAGCACTTACGGTGACCACGGGAACCGCTTTGCAAAATGTTGACGCAGGCTCGGCTCAAGTCTTTTTTGCACCCTAGGCGAAGTTGGCAAATTGCGCTATTTATTATAATACATTCATTTGAGATTATTTATGACGTTATTCTGCAAAATCAGGCAACTGCTAGGGCGTAACGTTGATAAGAGGCGCAAAATGGTCTTTTCATTGTTGGCATTGTTGAAAATAAATTTTTAAATGAAATACTACAAATTGTACTGCAACGATTTTAAACTACGAGTAAGAATTAAGAGTAAGGATATGAAGAAGCTCAATTAAATGTATTATAATAAATTGGGGAATTTGGCCAGCTCACCTAGGTCGCAAAAAAGACTCGTGCCGTGCCTGACTATCTGACCGTCGCGCGCATGCGTCCAACAGTCACGATTCCATCTGAGCGCTCGCGCCTGTCGCGCACGCCCGCCGCGCACACGAAGCGTTCCATCTCGCTCCCCCCTTCGGCCAGAAAGAAGCGAGAAACGAACACTCGGAATTACGGCTCTGTTCGCGATACAGGTTCCACGCCGGTCCCGACCAGCGAGTACATACGGAGATAATACTGTATTTGTATTCCTTTAGGTTATAACTTATTAGAAACCTATGTGGTCCTGTGTGTCGCATACAATGTTGTACCATTTCAGTTATATTATTACCAACTCTCTCTCTACAGTATTCTCAAGCAGGGTCATTCCACGCGAAATCGGACACTTTTCGGAGTAACATTTGGGATTTTTGTGAAACTTGTATATGTTGTAGTCTTTAGTGATATATAATATGTATGATGATATGTATTTCAAAGGATTTTTTCAAAATTGTAAACATTGACTTTCTTTCATTAAATTATAATTGTTGAACTAAGAGACAGATAAGAATGAGCTTTTGGGTGCATACACTGGGAAGTAAGAGTACCTAATAAAAATTATATCACTGTGAGATGCCGATGAGCGCTGGTCGAGGCGTAGCGCGTGACGCGTCAGGAAAACAACCGAAAAGGTCGCCGGCATTGTCGCGTGGCGAGAGACGAACGAAGGCGAGGCGAGGGGTTGCGCGTATCGGTCGTCCAGCAGGACTGCCGCGTGCTTGCGGATCCTATTCTTATTGTACAGGGTGAACGTCCTACGGACAGCTGACGCGTTCCGCTCGCCTCCACGTGCCCCTCAAGCGCCTACGATGCACGCGTATTTAGGTGAAATTCAAAGTCAATTTTCTCGAAAACGAAGCGTGTACCGCAATTTCGTCACTCTTCATTTTCATCTGATTTTTGCCGGTATAATCACCCCTTAGAGTATTGACCACAGGTAGAGAAACACCCTGTATATTACATCTGTTTCAACCATTTTGACCTACTTATATTAAATCGGATTTATTTTAATACCAACGGGTCCTCAATTCTTTATAAGACCTCTAGCTCCGCGTCCCATTCGTCCAAGAATTGGAACAACAACAGGAAAGATCCTACATCGCTTAAAAAAAGCAAAGTTTAGATCATTTATGCTGTAATTGTTTTAAACAAATGCAATTTTATACTAGCAAGGCACTATTTACACATTTGAAAAAAATAAGGACACTTTAAAATTGGTCGCATGAAAATGAATTGAATGTGACGCTGCGTCGCCCAGCACCGGCTCGACTGGCTGAGCCGTGCGTGCTACAATATGAAACTATTTATGTCTTTCATTTCTAATCTTGCGTGGTCTTGAAAGTTATAGTATACCATATGGTTGAATAATGAGGGCCCGAATGCAACAAGAGGACTAGCGCTCGAAAATACGAAAAATTATTGTCCAAACGCTAAGAAAAATTGGAAAATTAAATTTTGTTAAACTGAATTTTAAAAAATATAGTGTTTAGAGCTCACCACGGCACTCATTTTTCTATTTACAGTTTTTTTATCGAATCATTAGGATTCGAGATAAAAATTATAAACAAAAAAATTTCTTTGACCATTGTCAATATCTTTTTTAACATAAATTGCGATAACTTGAGTAAATATTAACGGATCGTTATGAGACTTGAAACATAAAATCCAGAAAACTCTAGCGAAGCCGTACACTGTATGCACAAAACCCTTATGGTAAAAAATATAATAATATTTAATTAAAAAGTAATACTGGACATAACCCATGTTTTTCAACGTTCGCCGTTAAAAAGTACCGAGGCAATTTTGAGGTACATATAACTTTCAGCGACAAAGTTTTTCTTTAATATACAAGGAAGATTTTCACAAATTTTCACACTGATTAATAAATAATTGTAGAAGATACGACGATATATATAAATCTCGCGCGCCACCAACAGTCAACAGCCGCGTATAATGCGCTATTTAGCAGTTTTAGCACTCGCGTTGACAGTTGGCGCCGTGCGAGAATTATATATATCGTCATATCTTCTACAATTATTTATTAATCAGTGTGAAAATTTGTGAAAATCTTCCTTGTATATTATGGAAAAACTTTGTCACTGCAAGTTATATGTACCTCAATATTGCCTCGATACTTTTTAACGACGAACGTTGAAAAACATGGGTTATATCCAGTATTACTTTTTAATTAAATATTATTATGTTTTTTAACATAAGGGTTTTGTGCATATAGTTTACGGCTTCGCTAGAGTTTTCTGAGTTTTATGTTTCAAGTCTCATAACGATTCGTTAATATTTACTCAAGTTATCGCAATTTATGTTTAAAAAGATATTGACTTTGGTCGAAGAAATTTTTTTGTTTATAATTTTTCTTTCGAACACTAATGATTCGATAGAAAAACTGCAAAGAGAAAAAATGTGTGCCGTGATGAGCTTTACAACACTATATTTTTTAAAATCCAGTTTAACTAAATGTAATTTTCCAATTTTTCTTAGCGTTTGGACAAATGTTTTTCTCATTTTCGACAGCTAGTCCCTTTATTGCATCTGAGCCCTCCCTTTGTCTTGACAGTCACATTCATATCGGGTAATCAAATATGTAGCATTCCAAAACTGATGCTCACCTTCGGTTCACGGATAATATCGCGAACACCAAAAGTTGACATACCGTATTATGTTGGGTATAAAAAATAGTAAAAGTTTTCCTGGTTCAGTTTTTTCAAATACTTACCATTTGCGAGAACCCTATATAACAATATCAGGTATAGCCGCTTGGCCGCTGCTAGTACTGCACGGCTTAAAATTAGCCAGTCCAGTCGGTATTGGGCGACGCAGCGTCACATTCAATTAATTTTCATTGGGGCAAATTTTAAAGTGTCCGTATTTCTGAAAACGGGCCCGTAAAGAGGACATGTAGGACTGTACCCTCTTTTTTTCAAATTTTTAAATATTGTCCCGCTATTAAAACATGGCATTTCTTTAGAACAATTGCAAAATAAATGGTCAAAAATTTATTTCCTTTCAGTGAAATAATTTGTATTAGATACTCTTACTTCCCCAGTGCAAGCACTTAAAAGCTCATTCTTATCTGTCTCTTAGTTCAACAGTTATAATTTAATGAAAGAAAGTCAATTTCCACAATTTTGAAAATTTTTAAAAATCCTTTGAAATACGTATATATATCACTAAAGACTACATCTTATTCATGTTTCACAAAAATCCCAAATGTTACTCCGAAAAGTGTCCGAATTCGCGTGGAATGACCCAGGATTGAAATGCGAAGAGTATTCTTTTCATACGCGGTCAAGTGCACACGTGCCTGTATACTCGCACAGCCGCGTATCGCAACTCAGACATGTTTGCTTGTGGCTGCCTTCGCTTACGAGTAGCGGAGACGGTGTGCGTGTGAAAAGAAAACAGGCCAAATGTGCATTTTCTTCGGTTTGCATAGCGAGGGAATCATGTTGTCTAAGACGTCCCTCTTCGTATCATCAAGATATTTTAGAATGATGTTCACAGTAATGAAATAATAATAATAATAATATTTACATAAACAAAGTATCGTAACATTTGTGATGTTTCTCTAATGATTAATTACACCAAACACGGTATAATTTGGATAATACATATTTAGTGGTAATAAGTTTCGGCCGCAGAGAAGGATAGCGAATGTTTTTGAGCGTTTGACCGTTGGCCACGTGAGCGTTTACCGGTTTGAGGTTAGGCGCGTGAAATAAAGCACAGTATTGATGAGCAAAGAGTTAATGTTTATTTTACACTCGCGGAGTGCGTCGAAAAGTAAAAAGAGTTACACGTGAGGGTGAGCGTGGGCACGTTGTGCAGAAAATGAGAAGTTATTGTCTCGCTGAGACGAGTCGCGTGGTTAAACACGTGGCCGCGTGAACTACCACGATCCACAATCGTTAGCCGATAGTGCTTTTTAAAGAGAACTAATGTGTGAGCAATGAGAAATCACTAACTGAGCACTAACTTGAGCAAAATGTGAGAATTCACGAGTTACAGTGAGCAAAACGTTCAGAGAAACCGACGCGTCTGTCCCTGCACTCTGCGTGAACAAGATTGAGAGCAATATAGCCAATCGATTTCCGTTGGTCGTCTTCTCCAAAAGTCTGGAGGATCGAGCGACGTGGGGAAATGCGATTGGCTGAGCGTTCTGTCGCTGACAGCTGATTGGTCTATCGATTGTGGATCGGGCTTGTCGCTCCGCGGTCCAGGAGGTGCTGCGGTGAGTTGGGTGTGGCGGAGATCGGAACTACCGAATCTCAAACAGAATGAAAAAGATGGAGACAATCGGCAGTCCTTTTTTCCACTTGCTCTCTTCTCCTACATTCGAGACTGTCGACAAACTTCTAAAAATGTAGGATCTACAGTAAAATTTCGATTAGAGTTCAAAATTGTGACTATATAACATTAGTATTAATTTTTATCACCCCTAGTTGGGGTGGTAGCCCCTGGAATCAGTGAAGCGTGTAATATGGCTCGTGCGCCGATCGTGTAACCCGATCCGAAATCGAAAATCGGTGAGAGACAACACCGATGTAAACGAGGTTCACAATTAAAAGTATTTTATTTTTGATTCATTTTTATAATTTTTTTACCAACATATTTGTGAGGATTTTCTGATTAAAATGACACCAAACACGATATGGTTTGGACAATTATATATATATAAATGATTCGTATCCACGATAAGTAAAAGTTGTCCGGTTTATGTCGTATTTGGTACCTATCATTTTAATCAGGAGATTCTAACAAACATGTTGGTAAAAGTTTCATGAAAATGGAACCAAAAATACAAAAGTTTTAATTTTAAATTTTGATTGCGTTAGTATTGTCTCACACGTACTCCGCGAAAAGCGGGCATTTAAACGTGCTTCGTTCCGAGGCTTTCGCTTACATCGAGACTTTACTGTATATCTTCTTTTACTATGCCTGCTTTTCTTTTCTAATGTATGTTTATCTTATTTCTATGTATGCACCACGTGTTACTGATTATTGACTCTTTACGTGCAGGCAACGTTTGAAAACAGCAGCGTGCCTCACGGTAGGTCAGGGCACCGTGGTGGAAGCAGGTACGCGTGCAGGTACCTCGTACGACGAAACACTGCCAAACACATCTGCTACGTATGAGTTTCCTACGGACAAAACACACGAAGCAGACGTAGGAAATTTTCAAGACTTCCCAATTATCGAAGGAATTGTAGAGCAAGTACATTTCGATACGGACACGGAAGATATTTTAGAAGACAAATACATTTCAACGCGGACGAAGAGGAAATTGTGGAACAAGTGCATTTCGAGTCGAACGAAGAAGAAATTGTACAAGAAATAGATTTGGACACAGACAGTGATGAGATACATTCCGTATGAGACATTGTTGGGTACGGTACGTTCCCCCACAGAGGACACGCTGCGGGGTACGCAGCGCGCCACCGACAGCTCCTCGGAGAGGGGGCCAGTGCTGCTCTTGGGCCACGAGCAAGTCAGCAGTGACATGCACATAGCGGCTTGTACATGTAGTTCTATTCTTTGCATTATGTTTAGTCGTGTACTAGTTATCTTAGATATTAAAGTGTGTAAATCTAACGTCGTGTGGTTTCTCCATGCGAACCCAACAACTGGCGCTGCGGACAATTAATTTGTGGAAAAATCTGTGTTTCTGTGCTACTGATTCCTACTACGAATCACAATGGCGGACACGGCGAAAAGCATCGAAGCCCTCACGGCGGCTATCAACAGCCTGCTACAACTACAGATTCGCAAAGAAGCCGCTCAGGATGTTGCTGGACCTTCAACTCAGCAGCAAGACGCACTGCATCCTAACCTGTACAATCGACTCTGTCTACGCAATGGAGAAGTACGCGTTCGGTCATGGCGATGAAACATATCCCTTCGAAAAATGGCTACGACGCCACCAATACACCATCGTCACGGAAGCGGAACCTCTCCCTCCGGAGATGCAAACACGATTAGTGGTAGAAAACCTGGGACAAATAGAATTCGAGAGGTTAACTGACCACGTGGCCCCCCAGGATACAGCAAAAATACCGCAAAAAGAACTGCTAGAAATTCTCAAGAATCTGTTCCGAGACAAAATATCCCTTACACGCAAACGTATAGAGGTATTAAATTTCCGTTACAATAAATCGCTTCCGATCGCGGAACATATAGACCGCATTAATCGTAACGCTGCGGAATTCGAACGGGCGAATTTATCGGACGACAACCTGAGGGTACTATTGCTTCTGCAGTTTTTTTGTTTCTCCAGCGACAATGACATGTTGAAGAAAATTGCACTACGCGTCGTGGAAAAAAATCCGAACGCTTCGTTGAAGGAAGTGACAGCGGGGCTCGAGGCCCATCTCAACGTCACTTCCGGCATGAAGACCCTCGAAAATCCCATCAACGATGTACCAAAGCCAACCGTCAACGCCGTGGCCCACACTAAAGGGAAAAATAAATCGCGCAAGGAAGCTAAGAACAAATCGCGCGAGGAGGTTAAGAATAAACCGCGCGAGGAGGTAAAACCGTCAAATCCGTCCGTGAACGGGAAGTGCTACGGTTGCGGCGGTGCACATCTTCGTGCAAAATGTAGCTTCCGCGACGTGTTGTGCCACAAGTGCGGAAAGCAGGGCCACATTAGCAAGGTGTGTCGGTCCGAACCGGAAGTTTGGTCGCGCAGTCGATCACAGCGGTCGGTAGACGGCGCAGGATCTACTCATCGACCTCAATCGTCGGGAAGACAGTGCGTTTCCAGTACGACAGTGGTTCGGACATTACCGTCGTCGGCAAAGATGAGTGGGTTCGGTTGGGATCTCCGAAACTCTCGTCGAGTGAGACAGTAGAGCACGCCGGTGGAAACGAATTCAGAATCCTCGGTAAGTTTCGTGCGGTGATTCGAGTTCTCGGGCGCGAAAAGGAAATAGACATTGCCGTGGCTGCTCGGAACGACGTAAATCTGTTTGGTCTCAACGCCATCGATGGCTTGAGTTTGTGGTCCGTTCCACTCGGTGAATTACGTGATTCGAAAGTCGGATCGGGTCCGTCCGACCATGCGTCCTTCAAGCTCGCGCGCGCGGGGGGGACGGCCGTCCAGTCCCGGAATCGGAGCGTTGCCGCGTCACCGCCGCGCCTTCGGGAGGATATTCTCAAGTCCTTCCCCGGTCTGATCTCCGTGGAACCTGGTTTGTGCCGCGACTTTCGGGCGAGCTTCCACATTACAGAAGATGCCAGACCGGTGCAGCTTCCCTGTCGCCCAATTCCATACGCCATGGAGGCAATACTCGAGAAGGAGTTGCAACGATTGGAGTCCAGCGGTATAATAGAGGGTGTGACATCCTCCAGCTGGACAACGCCGATCGTAATCGTGAAGAAGGGCGAGGAACAAATTCGCCTATGCGCGGACTACTCGACGGGGGTGAATCAGGCGCTCGTCAACAACCGCCACCCCTTGCCGAGTGTGGAAAGTATTTTCACGAAGCTCAACGGGAATCGAGTTTTCAGCTTGCTCGACTTGAGCGACGCTTTTTTTCAAATTGAAATTGCAGACGAACACCGCGAAATAACTACGATAACCACGCCGAAGGGTCTCTTCAGATTCAAGCGGCTGCCTTTCGGGATTAAAACAGCTCCTGCCATATTTCAGCAGGCGATAGATGGCTCCCTCACAGGACTCGAGGGGGTATACGCATACATCGATGACGTGGTCGTAATGGGCTCCAATCAGGAGGAGCACGATCAGCGTCTCCATGAAATGCTTCAACGGCTCCAAGAAAAGGGTTGGAGGTTGAAGAAGGAAAAATGCAGCTTTGGCTTGGAAGAAATGAAATACCTTGGCTGGGTCGTCAACGCAAAGGGGATCTCAGCTAACCCACAAGCCACCCGAGCTATTGCAAACATGCCGACGCCTTCAACAGTTTCGGACGGACAAAGCTTCTTAAGCATGGCCAATCATTACGGAAAATTCATTCCAGGCCTGCATCAATTGAAACGTCCGTTAGAGGAGCTCACGCGCAAGAATCGTCCTTGGAGTGGGGATCGCGAACACCAGGCGGCATTCGAGGCAATCAGGGAAATCATGCTCAGTCCTCTGCTTCTGGAACATTATGATCCTTCCAAGACGCTGGTTGTGGCCGCGGACGCATGCTCCACAGGCATTGGCGGCGTTCTAATACAGCGTCATCCGGACGGTCACGAGCGCGCTGTGTATCATATGGCACAGAGTCTAACAGACGCACAACGCAACTATTCACAGTTGGAGAAGGAGGCACTCGCTTTGGTCATCGCGGTCGAGCGGTTCCATAAATTCGTGTGGGGCCGCAAATTCATTCTGCAGACTGACCATAAGCCCCTAGTTGCTTTACTCCAGACAGAAAATACCAAAGGACTCAAGGCGACAACGGCAGCGCGGCTCAAGCGATGGGCCATAAGGCTGTTGGGATACGATTTTCAAATCGAATACGTTCCGACTCAGGAATTCGGACAGGCGGATGCGTTGTCTCGCCTAGTCGAGAAATTTCGTCGGGACAACATTGAGGAGCTGCAGGTGGCCACAATCAGGACAGTCGAGTGTGAACTGGAGGGAATTAGGAATTCCTCCATCGACTTCTTCGGGCAAGAATTGCGGGACAGCTTGAAGACGGCAACCGCCGAAGATACATGCCTTCGGGCTGTCATGAAGGCCATCGCGAACGGCTGGAGGTCGGTCGAAGACTCGGAGGAGACGACGCTCTGCAAGGGTCGAAAGGACAACCTTTGTGTTGTGGATGGCACGGTACTCCTTGGAGATAGAGTAGTCATTTCGAACACGATGCAGGCTGGGATTCTTCAAGCACTCCACAAGGGTCATCCAGGTATCCGTAGGATGAAACAGCTTGCACGGCAGTATGTTTTTTGGCCTAAAATGGCGAATGACATCGAACGCATTGTGCGTCAGTGTGACGCGTGCGCGTCCACACAGAAGCTTCCAACGAAGGTGCCTCTAAGCCCGTGGGCTGCAGGGAACATCTCGAAGAAAATCTCGACGACGAGATACGCCATACTCCTGGACAGCGGGAAGGGTGTCGAACGACATGTCAACCACATCTGGAGGGGCGGCTCGAATCCCTCATTGCCTCCTGCTGGAGAAGAGGACGACTGGCTGTTTTTCGAGCCAACTCTGATTACAGACCCAGCCAACACCGACCCGAACGACTGCCGAGACGCGGAGGCACCCGCAGCAGTCCCATCCCGGGAGGATAATGGTTTCCATCACGGGGACCCGGAAACCACGGAGGATCATCGGACTCCGCGGAGACCCACTCGGGTTCGAGCACCGCCCAGGACACTAGTCCTAGACCCCAGCGCTGCTTTCTACGTCAGCTGGTGACTTTCCTAACGAGGGGGGTGTTGGATACGGCACGTTCCCCCACAGAGGACGCGCTGCGGGGCACGCAGCGCACCATAGACAGCGCCTCGGAGACGGGGCCAGTGCTGCTCCTGGGCCACGAGCAAGCCAGCAGTGACATGCACATGGCGGCTTGTATATGTAGTTCTATTCTTTGCATTATGTTTAGTCGTGTACTAGTTATCTTAAATATTAAAGTGTGTAAATCTAACGTCGTGTGGTTTCTTCATGCGAACCCAACAGACATCAACGAAGAAACGAATCAAGATGTTGGAAGTGATGCCGATTACTGGGTGGTAGAAAATACAGAACCAGAACAACCGGAAAATTCAATTTCAGAAGGAATAGATTTCGTTGATTTTCCGCATGTTTTCGAACAAATAAAATATCTTCGAAAACATTCGACTATTGGCTGTGGCATCGAACATTTTGAAATAATTAGATGTCAACGGAATGGATTAGAAAATGTGTATTATGTAGAATGCAAAATGTGCAAATACACAGAGCACATATCCTGTCTTCGGAAGAGTGATTCCACTATGGATATCAACCGCGCCGGTGGTTTCCGCAACAATGATGACGGGCGGCGGATATAATCAACTGGAGGACATAATGACTACCTTGAAGGTGTCCTATATGACGAAAAGGATCTACGAGAACTGTCAGAATGACCTAATCGATGCCCTCGAAGAGGCCGCACAACGCGAAATGGAAGATGCTGGAAAAGAAGAAAAAGCATTAGCTATAGCAAGAGGCGACGTACATCCAGAATCCGGTGTACCGTTCATCCCAGTTGTCGCAGATGGTAGCTGGATGAAAAGGTCATACCGTGGAGGAGATTACAATTCTCTTTCTGGCGTAGGAGCCATCGTGGGATACCACACGAAGAAAGTGCTGTACATCAGCGTGAAGAATAAATTCTGCATGACTTGCCAAATAGCATCTACGAAGAAGAAAGAACCGCGCGAGCATCGTTGCTTCAAGAACTGGAGTCGTAATCAGAGTTCAACTGGCATGGAAAGTGTCGCTATTGTCGAAGGCTTCAAATGCAGCATAGATATGCACGGACTAATATATTCTACACTAGTTGCCGATGGCGATAGCAGTGTGTACAAGAAGATATTGGATAATGATCCATATGAAATGTACATGGTGCGGGTATGAAAAATAGAATGCACCAATCACCTGCTACGCAATTTCGGTAGAAAAATAAGCGAAATCGTAGCAAAAGGCCGCAATAAAGAACTAAGAGCTGTCGTACATAATAATGCTCTCCGCCTGCGCACTGGTATAAAGAAAGCTGCGGAATACCGGCTTTAAGAAGAAATAACACTCGATCAACGAATACAAAATTTGAAGGAAGACTTGACGAATGTACCGAGTCACGTTTTCGGTGAACACAAAGAGTGTCAGAGGTTAGCATACTTCTGTAATAAATACTCTGATCCCAACAGAGTAGACTACGTTCCACAACTGAGAGAAGCTGGTATTTATCAAAGTATCAAAGAAGCGATGCACGGTCTAAATAACAATGCCGTTGAAAGTTTTAATAATATCATTGCTAAATTCATCGGAGGCAAAAGGATAAACTTTGGACGAGGGGGCTCGTATCAATGTAGAGTCTCCGCTGCAGTCGTCCAATATAACACGAAAGAGGCGTTTAGCAAATTGAGTATGGCAATGAATAAAGAGCCGACAAACACAGTAAGAAAGCTGGAAAAACGGCGGAAGCGTGCAGCAGAAAAGGCAATGGAATATAAAAAAGAAGCGAAAGCATCCTCCTTCCGAAATAAAAAACAATCGTGCGACCTGGATTACGGCCCGAGTGCAGAAAAACCAGATATGGAAGAGACAGTATACTCTTTCGAGTGTAAAAGGCACGCGGCTATACTTCACGAGTGGCAAACGACGCGATACAAGATCGAAATGAAAACTCGCGATCAGGCGAATAGCGAAAAGTGGATCGGTTATAGGAAGAAATTATTAACTGCATCCAATTTCGGCAAGGTATGCCGATTACAAAAGAAAACACCACGGGCAAATACTTTAAGAGTATAATGTACCCGCAACTCGAAAATTTACGTTCTCTCCAATACGGAAGAGAAAATGAGGCAAACGCCTTGCGACAAATGGAAGAAGAATTTGGAATCACTATTCTAACGTGTGGCCTCTTTATCGATGCCACTGTGCCTCACTTAGGTGCAACTCCTGACGGCCTCGTGGACAATGATACCAACATCGAAGTAAAATGTCCCGAATCGGCGAAGGATTTGTCGCCTGCTGAAGCAATAGAGCATCTTCCTGCAATACGGCGTATTTTCCGGGGTGATGAAATGAATAAAATTCATCATTACTATTATCAAGTGCAAGGACAATTGCACATAACGAATAGGCAACGGACTTTATTCTGTTTATGGACGCCGAAAGGAATGAAATTTATAATAGTACCAAGAGATGATAGTTTCTGGGCAACAGAGATGGAGGAAAAACTGAGGAAGTTCTATGAGGAATGCATGTTGCCAGAAATAATAGATGGCAGATACAATCGACAACAGCCGATTAGAGAACCTCCGTACATAAAAACAGGAGGAACATGTACGAGTAGAAAATAAAGTACATAAAACGATGGATGACAACATCGCAATAGCACCGGCAAGTGCATCCAGCGGATATGAAGAGCTGTCGAATAAGCAATGGCAATCCAAAGTCACTAATGCACCGGCGAGTACATCCAGCGCATATAAAGAGCTGTCCAATAAGCAATTGCAATACAAAGTGACTAATGCACCGGCGAGTGCATACAGCGCATATGAAAAGCTGTCGAATAAGCAATTGCAATCCATAGTCACTAATGCACCGGCGAGTGCATCCAGCGCATATGAAGAGCTGGCGAATAAGCAACGTGGAAGCGCCTGGAGTGCGCAGAGTTACTGAGCTGCGACCAAGGGAGCCCCGAAGAGTGGAGTTGTTTAGACAGGATGGGTTGTTCGCCGACCAAAGTTCCAGGAAGTCTCTCGCTCGAGGAGAGAGTTTGAAGTTCTGAACGAAGAGTCTGAAGATTAGTCTAAGCTAATCTACTGGACTGGGCTGCGGAGGCTACCTTCGTAGCCCAGCCCTCTGTTTCTTTAAAGTGTTTCAGAGAGCACGAAACCCCACGACGAGGGACAAGGTGTCGGGGGACTGCCACCGCGGCCTGGATACGCGTTCCCGAATTCCCCGTCTGTGCTACGACAGAGTAGCAGTTCGCAGTGGAGCGCGGACATACGTGGAACCGCTTCTCTAGCCCTATTGGCATGGATCTTGGCTCCTCCCCGGTTTGTGCAAACCAAGAGGTCCGCGTCGACAGGGTGGACAGCAGCCGGGAAATGGCATCTCCAACCACCAGTCGGGCAAGCGGTGCGACTGCTTGGATCGGCTGGAGGAGATGTCGCGGAGACGGGAGCGTTAACAGGACGCACAGGACGGTCCCCTGGGTCAGCACCAGAAGCCACGAAGAGGAATGGGGCCATCTCAAAGCCAAGGCCTGAGAGAGGGAGAAGAGGACAAGAAGCCCAGAAGACAGAAAATGCAGACGAGCTGGGGTGCTGGGCAGATTGATCGGGGAACGGGCCGATAACATGCTCATGAGCTGTGATCCCCTGTTATCGGTTCCGTCTCGCCTTTCCATCTTCCCAGTTCTTTCAGCTCCAACGGATTCTCTCAAATGAAAGTAAATGTTAATGCTTCTCCGTCTCTTTTGCATGGAATCCGGAGCCGCGAAAGGATTGAAGTCTCAAGCTCGTACGGCCACCGGAAGGACATCGAGGACGAGTCCCTGGGGGAGATGGTCGACCGCGACCAAGGATTCGACGAGGAGGAGGGAACGTCGCCGAAGCAGTGGACACGACGTCGGACGTCCTTCTGGAGGAGGCTGCCTGCAAACGAGGCAGGGCTGGAGTCTGCACGGGGTTCCGGAGGCTGCACGAAGGAGGATGCAGCGTCGGAGCGTTGGAGTCGACGTGGGACGTTCCAGAGTGGAGTTCCAGGGACATCGCGGGACTAGGACCAGGGACGTTCCGTCGAGGGAGAATTAGAAGCCCCGCGGTACCCGTGCCTAACTGCTGGACCCGGAGCTCCCCGTGGATTTCGTCGTGGGACCAAGAGCCGCAGGGTTCCAGAGACGTCGTGGGACAGGAAGCTGCAGAGTTCCAGAGACGTCGCGGGACCAGAAGTTGGAGCGTTTCGTCGTGGCAGATCGAGAAGTCCCGTTGTACCCACGCCTTGCTCAGGGTTTTTCCGTGGTTTTCCCCTGAGCGTGAAGGCAAATGCCGAGGCGGATGTCTGAAGAAGTCACGGGGCTGCACGACCACTTCTTCAGGCAGGGGTACGAAGATTCCGAAAAGGATTCAATGCGGCCGAGACGTACGCTCTTCCACAGGGGAGAGCAGTGTTGCAAGTAGAGCTGTTTCGAGACTCGAAACATTCGAGTAGCTTGAAGTTCGAACCGAGCGGGACTCGGTTTTTCGAGCCGAGCCGAGACTCGAACGGTTTCGAGTAACCCGAAAGATTCGGGTAGCTCGATTTATTCGAGCCGCTCGTTTGTGTTTCGGGTAGCTCGATTTTTTCGAACGGCTCGAATGTGTTTCGAGTAGCTCGATTTTTTCGGGCCGCTCGAATGTGTTTCGGTTAGCTCGATTTTTTCAAGCAGCTCGTATATTTCGAGTAACTCGAATGTTTCGAGCCACGCGAATATATTTTAGGTAGTCGACTGTACGGTGCAGTGTGACAGTTTGGTGTAGCTGGAACGTTTTGTAGGCACCGAATATAAATTAATATAGATGTATAATATGAGAAGTATAGATATGAAAATCATATCTAGTAATTTAACCCTTGCCTGGTGGATATTTTAACAACACATTGGATACGGGGTCCATTTTGACCCATAATTTAATTCGTATACACCTCGGGATAAGCTCCTAAATAAGGTTATCACCTTGTTAGCATCTAGTAGTAGTACTAATAAGAAGTCACACGTGTAGTTTGATGTTTCGGAGGGTCCCAATACAATATGTATATATATTAAAGGTAATTCTTTATGTTTGTTAAAATCATTTATTTCTGTACGAACGATAGATTATATTGACCTGCCCGACGAATTTAAATGGTTTGTAATATTAAACTATTCCATTGAAAGTTGACAATTCCTTTATTAAAGGAGGAAATAGGAAAGAATGGGAACGTAATAGGTATACAAAATTTATTATTATATACAGTAACATTGACGCAAACGCTATACTATATACAGACACTATTTACACACTAGCTCTTAAATTTGCTGATAAGTAGCAAATTTGCTCCACTTTTTCGCACAAAAGAGAGGCCCGTTTTCTATGGTACATAACGGATTTTCGCTAATTTGTTTGTCCTCCTTCTCAATATTTGAAAACTGCTCCATCAAACTTCCCGCTGACGTTGATGCTGCAATGAAAATATATAAAATACATTATTTCGCTCTATGTCACATAATAATTTTTAACATTTTAATTTTTTTTCAAGCATACCTGAAGTCTCTGACATGTCACTTGCCGTTGCCACATCTGTTTCACGGATTCCTGCGTACTCCATAATTTTAAGCTGCAGTAATGAGTGCGCCGATTCCTTCTTTTCGCCCGGTAGCAGCCTGTCCTTAAAACGGGGGTCCAACATCATTGCCATTATTAAAACGTGACAATCGTCAATAAAATTGAATCTAATATTTAGACCCAATAGCAGGTTGTTCTGCAGATCTATCGCAGGATTAGAGGCCTGCTGTTGCGATGAATTAATTAATATTTTTTTTAACATATGCACAGTCGGTATATACCGAGATAAAGTTGGTGCTGTATCTACTGTTGCGATTAGTGTCGCTTCTTTAAATATTTTTAAGGAATCACAATAATGCTGGATGTGGGTCCACTCGGTACGGGTTAGGTTTCCGGGCATTCGGGCATCACTCAATACTGCACTTAATGGACGGCGCACTTCAAGTAGGCGGTTCATCATATCATATTCTGAATTCCACCTGGTTGCCACATCGCGAACAAGACGAAGTGGTTTTAAATCGGGCAAATGTTTCATCTGTTCTTTCTTCAGTTTCTGTTCTGCCGACGCAGAATGGTGAAAAAAGCGAACAATACGTCTGCATTTTTTCAAAAGTTTCTCCATGTATTTGCAACTTTCAATTGCGTCCTTTACTACGAGCTGGAAAGAACATCAAATATAACATAAATTAGAAATAATTTTTAATTTACTTCTAATGTCGACTTTTTTGTACACTTACCTGCAATGTATGGGCAAAACAGGGTACGCGTTCCCACTCGCTACATAATTTTACGGCTTTCACGATATTTGCCGCATTATCCGTGGTAAAATATATTTTTATTTTTGTTTCATTCAAACCCCATTCCTCAATGCCGGTGCGCAATAACTGCCATAAATTTTCACCGGTATGGGATTTTTGGATCGGTTTTATTCTTAGGGTATAATTTTTTAATTTAAAATTAGAATTTATATAGTGTACAGTCAGCGACACGTAACTGTCATTGGCACGTGAGGTCCAGCCGTCTGTAGTGAAGGCCAGACTGTGTACATTTCCCTACAAAATTATAATAGATTTTAAACATTTTACTTATAGCGACAAAGATATTGTAATACAGATTTATGTATTATTACACTTATAGCTCAGATGATGCTGATAACTATTACAAGTATTATTATACAAATTTTACTTACATTTGTGACGTCACTATTAATAATTTGTTGCAGTCTCTTTTTCTCTTTTATGTACATATTCGGAATTATATCATCCGAAAAAGTGGTTCGAGTTGGAATTTGATAACGTGGCTCAGCCACTTTCACGAACTCTCTAAAACCCTTATCCTTCAAAAGGGAAAATGGTTGATAGTCTAGAACTATCATTCGCGCAATTGCGTTCGTCAATTCTTGAGCTCGAGGTGAATCTTTATTTAACAATGGCGTATCGTTATACTGTACAGGCATACTCGTCGATGGTTCCCCCGCGTTCATTTCCACATTATTTTTGCTGTAAACCTCCTTATGATAGGTCTCCATATGTCTTTTTAATGAAGAGGTGGACCCTCCGGTCATCTTCATTCGCTTCTTGCACAACGTGCAACAACACTCTTCACGACTCAGCATCGTGAAAAATTTCCAAACGGAGCTTTCATTTTTTCGCGCTCGTTTCGGAGCTGATGATTGCCGCGCGCTTTCCACTCCGCTATTCATCGTTTCCGAGGCTATACACCCACTTGTAGATATTAGTAGATTTTCGCGGTCACTATTCTCCCTAATTTCTACCACATGAGCCATTTTCAATTCCATAATTAACAGAACGTCAAACAGCAAATCGATTATATATATATAATAAATAATATTATATTATGTTATGTTTTCGTCGTTAAGTGGTCGCTAGGTTGGCAAACAAGAAACAACGATTGCGATCGAACAGCAAATCGATTAGCAAATCGATCGCAATCGTTGTTTCTTGTTTGCCAACCTAGCGACCACTTAACGACGAAAACATAACATAATATAATATTATTTATTATATATATATAATCGATTTGCTGTTTGACGTTCTGTTAATTATGGAATTGAAAATGGCTCATGTGGTAGAAATTAGGGAGAATAGTGACCGCGAAAATCTACTAATATCTACAAGTGGGTGTATAGCCTCGGAAACGATGAATAGCGGAGTGGAAAGCGCGCGGCAATCATCAGCTCCGAAACGAGCGCGAAAAAATGAAAGCTCCGTTTGGAAATTTTTCACGATGCTGAGTCGTGAAGAGTGTTGTTGCACGTTGTGCAAGAAGCGAATGAAGATGACCGGAGGGTCCACCTCTTCATTAAAAAGACATATGGAGACCTATCATAAGGAGGTTTACAGCAAAAATAATGTGGAAATGAACGCGGGGGAACCATCGACGAGTATGCCTGTACAGTATAACGATACGCCATTGTTAAATAAAGATTCACCTCGAGCTCAAGAATTGACGAACGCAATTGCGCGAATGATAGTTCTAGACTATCAACCATTTTCCCTTTTGAAGGATAAGGGTTTTAGAGAGTTCGTGAAAGTGGCTGAGCCACGTTATCAAATTCCAACTCGAACCACTTTTTCGGATGATATAATTCCGAATATGTACATAAAAGAGAAAAAGAGACTGCAACAAATTATTAATAGTGACGTCACAAATGTAAGTAAAATTTGTATAATAATACTTGTAATAGTTATCAGCATCATCTGAGCTATAAGTGTAATAATACATAAATCTGTATTACAATATCTTTGTCGCTATAAGTAAAATGTTTAAAATCTATTATAATTTTGTAGGGAAATGTACACAGTCTGGCCTTCACTACAGACGGCTGGACCTCACGTGCCAATGACAGTTACGTGTCGCTGACTGTACACTATATAAATTCTAATTTTAAATTAAAAAATTATACCCTAAGAATAAAACCGATCCAAAAATCCCATACCGGTGAAAATTTATGGCAGTTATTGCGCACCGGCATTGAGGAATGGGGTTTGAATGAAACAAAAATAAAAATATATTTTACCACGGATAATGCGGCAAATATCGTGAAAGCCGTAAAATTATGTAGCGAGTGGGAACGCGTACCCTGTTTTGCCCATACATTGCAGGTAAGTGTACAAAAAAGTCGACATTAGAAGTAAATTAAAAATTATTTCTAATTTATGTTATATTTGATGTTCTTTCCAGCTCGTAGTAAAGGACGCAATTGAAAGTTGCAAATACATGGAGAAACTTTTGAAAAAATGCAGACGTATTGTTCGCTTTTTTCACCATTCTGCGTCGGCAGAACAGAAACTGAAGAAAGAACAGATGAAACATTTGCCCGATTTAAAACCACTTCGTCTTGTTCGCGATGTGGCAACCAGGTGGAATTCAGAATATGATATGATGAACCGCCTACTTGAAGTGCGCCGTCCATTAAGTGCAGTATTGAGTGATGCCCGAATGCCCGGAAACCTAACCCGTACCGAGTGGACCCACATCCAGCATTATTGTGATTCCTTAAAAATATTTAAAGAAGCGACACTAATCGCAACAGTAGATACAGCACCAACTTTATCTCGGTATATACCGACTGTGCATATGTTAAAAAAAATATTAATTAATTCATCGCAACAGCAGGCCTCTAATCCTGCGATAGATCTGCAGAACAACCTGCTATTGGGTCTAAATATTAGATTCAATTTTATTGACGATTGTCACGTTTTAATAATGGCAATGATGTTGGACCCCCGTTTTAAGGACAGGCTGCTACCGGGCGAAAAGAAGGAATCGGCGCACTCATTACTGCAGCTTAAAATTATGGAGTACGCAGGAATCCGTGAAACAGATGTGGCAACGGCAAGTGACATGTCAGAGACTTCAGGTATGCTTGAAAAAAAATTAAAATGTTAAAAATTATTATGTGACATAGAGCGAAATAATGTATTTTATATATTTTCATTGCAGCATCAACGTCAGCGGGAAGTTTGATGGAGCAGTTTTCAAATATTGAGAAGGAGGACAAACAAATTAGCGAAAATCCGTTATGTACCATAGAAAACGAACTAAAATTGTATTATGGTGAAAAGGTCCTACCAGCCAATAAATGCATCCTGGAATGGTGGCAGGAAAATTCAGCTCGGTTGCCAAATTTGGCCATTGTGGCAAAGAATGTGTTGGGTATTCCAGCAAGCCAAGCATATAGCGAAAGACTATTTTCGACTGCTGGAAATATTGTCACATATAAACGGGCCTCTCTTTTGTGCGAAAAAGTGGAGCAAATTTGCTACTTATCAGCAAATTTAAGAGCTAGTGTGTAAATAGTGTCTGTATATAGTATAGCGTTTGCGTCAATGTTACTGTATATAATAATAAATTTTGTATACCTATTACGTTCCCATTCTTTCCTATTTCCTCCTTTAATAAAAGAATTGTCAACTTTCAATGGAATAGTTTAATATTACAAACCATTTAAATTCGTCGGGCAGGTCAATATAATCTATCGTTCGTACAGAAATAAATGATTTTAACAAACATAAAGAATTACCTTTAATATATATACATATTGTATTGGGACCCTCCGAAACATCAAACTACACGTGTGACTTCTTATTAGTACTACTACTAGATGCTAACAAGGTGATAACCTTATTTAGGAGCTTATCCCGAGGTGTATACGAATTAAATTATGGGTCAAAATGGACCCCGTATCCAATGTGTTGTTAAAATATCCACCAGGCAAGGGTTAAATTACTAGATATGATTTTCATATCTATACTTCTCATATTATACATCTATATTAATTTATATTCGGTGCCTACAAAACGTTCCAGCTACACCAAACTGTCACACTGCACCGTACAGTCGACTACCTAAAATATATTCGCGTGGCTCGAAACATTCGAGTTACTCGAAATATACGAGCTGCTTGAAAAAATCGAGCTAACCGAAACACATTCGAGCGGCCCGAAAAAATCGAGCTACTCGAAACACATTCGAGCCGTTCGAAAAAATCGAGCTACCCGAAACACATACGAGCGGCTCGAATAAATCGAGCTACCCGAATCTTTCGGGTTACTCGAAACCGTTCGAGTCTCGGCTCGGCTCGGATATTCGAGCCGAGCCAGGCTCGGCTCAGTTGTTTCGAGTCTCGAAACAGCTCTAGTTGCGAGCACCGGGTATAGGCCCGTGCATAACCTGTTGGTGCTCGTAGCTGAAGATAGAAGAAGGTCGGCCCCCTTCGAGAGGACGATCTGGACGACGACCAGAAAACTGTCTTGTACCGAACTGTTTTGTAACCGATATTGCTCTATGTAACAATATAGTTCAGTCGTCTGTACTCCCGTGTAATCATTATTCTATCCTTTGAAAAAATCTCATAACTTCGGTGTTTCCCAATATTTTTTAATACTTTTTTTTTATATTATTTGTTAATTGCCAACGGTTATATGGACAGAAACATTAAAAGAATTGAAGCATCTTTTACAAATAAAATAGTAATAAACCCCGTAAACATTGTTTTTCATAATACATCCAGTTCAGAATTCGTTCATGAAATCCGCTACTGAAAATGCGCACGCTGGATGCGCGTGATTATTATGTGGTCGGCTCCTCGAAGTGACAGAAAATATAACCTATATGCTATACCCGATTTCCTAAAGATACTGTTGTGGCGTAATAATAATGTTTTGAAAGGATGATAAAAAGTTCACAAATGTGTCGTAAAAGAACGAAATAGCCACTAAACATTTGTTGTCATATAGCATATACTTGGGTTATATTTTCTGTCACTTCGAGGAGCCGACCATATAATAATCACGCGCATCCAGCCTGCGCATTTTCACTAGTCCAATTCAACATTCAACACAATTTGATATATAATGTTTGTTCATAACTGCTTTCTGCATAGGACGTGTAATAAGTGTATTTCATGTTCCGTTTCGGTGCTTTGCTAGTAAAAAAATGTCTAACCTAACAGACTTCATTTTCTGGGGACATCCCCTCATCTATTTTCCCTTTTCACTTATAATTCCTTACTGCTAACGTAGAATATTATTATTATTATTATTATTATTATTATTTTATTGACGGGAGAACCCATTAGTTACAAAAATATGAACTGTGTTTATCGAAAATACAGAATTCAAAATATAAATAAAAAGAAAAAGAAATAATAAAATAACATAAACAAATAACAATCAGAGATGTAACATTCAACAAGAAAACACGCGAATTCACCTTAAAAACGAAGTGGATATAACTGAGATTAAGGAGATTAAGGAAATGCCGGCTTCCTAAGCACAAGCGTCCTAAACGCAGTGAGGGAGTCTATGAAAATGTCTATATTGTCAGGGCACTGATTTAGTTCCTCCATAGAACGGTTTATGGGGTCCACTGAGTAATACCGATATCCAGGTAAGCGTACCACAAAAAGGGATCTTGGGCGCAGTGTCCGCTGCGGTGCATTAAAACAGATCCGACCGACCAGGTCCATGCAGTCAATCTTGCCATGGAGGACCTTATGAAGAAACAGCAGGTCCGAACAAACGCGGCTAAGAGACGAGACCCTAGTTTTTAGCAATGCTGGACGGTAATCATGGTCACTGAACATCATAGGGCTACCAGTGGCCCTCATTGCCAGTCTGAGAAACTTGTGCTGGACCCTTTCAATGACGTCAGAATAAAGTTTGTGCCTAGGGCTCCAAATCACCGATGCATATTCGATCTGAGGCCTCACAAGCGCCACGTAAAGCAACTTTAACGTCCTGATTTGTCTAAAATGTTTTCCAAAGCGGGCAATAAACCCGAGGGTATTCATTGCTTTACTAGTGATGTTACGGTAGTGATTGCGAAAGTCCAGACCTGACGAAAATGTTACACCAAGGTCCCGGACTTCCACAACCTCAGACAAAACAGAGTCACCTAACTTATACACCGAGGGAAAGCCACTGACATCCCTATGGGTCCTTAACACCACACACTTGCTCTCATTTAGCCGCATCCTATTGACGGAACACCACTGCTCAAATCTGATAAGGTCGGCCTGCATCAAGTCCACATCATTAGCACTACTTATAGTGCGGAAAATTTTTAGGTCGTCTGCATACATTAGGAAGTTATTGTGCAGGAAAACATCCTTAAGATCGTTAATAAAGATAATAAACAGGAGAGGGCCAAGGTGCGATCCCTGCGGGACACCTGAGGTCACATCAACTGGATCGGATAGCTGATCACGCACCCTAATCATCTGCAGTCGACCTTGAAGGTAGCTATCGATCCAGGTAAGTAGCGGTCCGTCAATACCTGTTGAGGCTAGTTTTTTGAGCAAGATACAGTGATCCACCGAATCGAAAGCTTTCCGGAAGTCGGTATAAACAGTGTCAACTTGGAGTCCCTCGTTGAGTGCTGACGAAACAAAGCAATGGTAAACAGCCAAGTTCGATGACGTTGATCGCCCAGGAACAAAACCATGCTGTTCACCACAGATGACATTAGTGAGACTCGGGGTTAACTGCTGCGTTACTATTTCTTCAAAGATCTTAGGCATGCACGACAGTTTGCAGATCGGTCGATAGTTCCTTACATCCGAGCGGTCACCGGCCTTAAATATCGGGGTAACCAAAGTGGTCTTCCAGGCTGCCGGGAAGATACCCTTAGATAGGGAGGAGTTAAAAATATGCCATAGGGGCCTCGTAGAATGAAGCGGCACTCCTTTAGAAACAGAGGCGGGATCTTATCGTATCCCGGGCCCTTGGACGTATCCAGCGAGTCAAGCTTAGAATAGACTTCACCAATAGAAATAGTGATCTCTTTAAAGTTTAACCCACTAAGCGAGGGCGGACTGGGGATATTGGCGGACGCACCACGGTCCCGCGGACTATACACAGAACCGAAGAAATCCGCAAAAAGATTTGCAATTGCCACGTGCGACGAGGCAGAGGAGTCATCCAGATGTACCTTACTGGGAATCCCGTGCCCCACTCGCTTAGTGTTTACATATTTCCAAAAGCTTGAAACGTTGTTACATACCTCACTCTCTACACCGTCGATATGAATACGGTGCTCACGCGACAGCTCTGATTTACATCTGGAACGGAGACTAGAAAAATTTAAATAATCGCAAAACGCACCTGAACGCTTATATATTCTGTGAGCTATTTTCTTCTCACGAATTAAGGACTTCAAACCAGGGGAGAACCACAGCGGAAATGTGGATCGGACAACAGACCTGACCGGAATAAACTCTTCGATAGCATGATTAATATGTCCATATAGTCTCTCAAGTGCTGCATCAGGCTCAGAGTCTCCTGTCAGTCTGTCCCAATCAACGGAGTTAAAGTATTGCAGCACACTGGGAAAGTCCCCCCATTTGAAGTCCCTATACTCCAGATTTACACCCGAATGGTCAGGACTGGAGGTCAGACCGTTAAAAATAATATATAATGGTGGATGGTAAGTGTCTGGTTCAATTAGGACGTCAAAGACTCGATCGACAGTAACGTTAGGACAAGTAACAAAGATGAGGTCGAGCATAACGTCAGACCCGTTGAAGACTGTATTTACTTGAGTAAGGTTACAGAACCCTGAGCAGCCAAGGAGGAGGTCAATGGCACCCGATTCTTTAGATGAAATTCCCGGTTTTCTAAAACAGTCTTGTCCCTCGTTATTGAACCATACAGCGTGGGGGAGATTATAATCTCCGAACAAACAGATGATATCCTCGGTAAACCTTTGATATAACTCCATGACTGTGTCCACATGATTTGCATAAGTCGAAGACTGGGAAGTAGGTGGTATATATACGGCGCCCAGAAGTAGGTATTTATTAGTGGGAAGGTGGACTCTCACAAACAATTGCTCAGTCGCGGAATCACTGATGGAAACGGGGCAGGATGGCAATGAATTTTTGACCGCGATGAGGACACCCCCTCCTCTAGTGAGACAACTAGTCCGTTGGGATCTATCGCACCTATATACTGTGTATTCACCCAACCCAAGTTCGATTGAAGATATAGCGGGGGTAAGCCAAGTCTCTACAAAAACAATAACATCATACGAAACAGCTGATGTGAGTACGGAGTTTATGAGGAAGTCTAATTTAGTACGCAGACCACGAACATTTTGATAGTAGACTAATGGGTTCAAATTGAGTTTTTTTTCGACGCATCCTTATGAGGCCTACCCTCAACAATCTTTGGAACTCCACGAAAATAACGGATTGTCATTTGCATCTGCCCCTGATCATGGAGGTCACGTAGTTTATCTCTAAGATGCGTAAGGGTCCCACGTTGATGCATGGTCTTGTCGTCAGTGATTTTGTACGGGCCCTTGTATCGATGCTTAGATTGAAGAATTTTTTTGACATCGTCGGCTGACTCGAGGCGGATGCAAAGTGGCCTACAGGTTGACTTCCCTGGTTTCCCGAGGCGATGAGTGGACAGGTCCAAGTTTCCAACGGGGCCAATCTCAAGCAGTACCTCACGTGCCGCGGTCCCATCAGCCTTTCTCATTTGTTCGGTCGAGGATTCACGAGGCTCCGGCATCCCGAAGATAATGATGTTCTTGGAACGCATCAACCTATCATTCCATTCGTTGATGACATCATCCGTCGAGGGGAGCTGCTGTTCTTCTACGATGGTAGATTTGTCCTCAAGCATCTTGACACGCTCAGACAGCGAAACTATATCGTCCCTCATTCCTCTAAAGTCGTCACGAATACCCCGAATCTCATCTCGAAGAGTATTTAACTTGGAGTCTATGAGAGCACCGACAATGTCCCTTATGTCATCGGCAGTAGGTAATGCCGAAAGCGACTGAAGAGTGGCAGCCGGTATCGAAGACATTGCTTGTGCCGATGAGGCCCTGTACTGGCTAACGGGCAATTGGGACGTCGGGGATCCTGCACGACAATTCAAAAGTTTCTTGCCGAACCAGGGATGACCCGTCCGCCCCAGACACGTGGATCCTGGGTGGCTGAACATGCCACATCCTGGACAAGTGACCGGATTGGCAACCGGGGTAGAACATCCCATACATTTCACAGAGCCTCCAGGCATAATGTATCACCCACGAGAAAAGTATTCAAACTAACAATATTAGAGACTCCGCGAAAATGTCACTATGAACAGCACTACTTGAAGCACGAGAGACACATAAATTAGCCTAGAGTATTAGCCGTGTGACGTGCGAAATACCAAGGCAGGCAGTCAGAAAATTTAAAAATCAGCAAGGAGTATAACTGTCAGCACAACATTCGAGAGACATACAGAGATGCGCGCGCTAACGTCCGCTTAACCAAAACAACACGTCTTGACACCACGGCTGCTGAGTACAGACTGTAGCATAAGCACATTTCAAGTAATTAAAATTTACAATTAATTTTCTACGTTTGCAGTACCAGCCGACTTTCCGTTTAAATTTTTATAAGTACAACGCAACAGCTGAGAATTTCTTTCCTTATTCAGAATTGAATACGGAAATAGCAAACTGCTCCCTCTCGCGTTTACCGGGCAATCGTCGATCTATCGGTATTACCATTTCTGTGCAGAAAAAACCTGCTGTAATACCGACCTGCCGAATCGGCCAGGTCACGTGACGTGTCTACCCCCTTAAGCAACGTAATGCCACCGCGTGGATGCACCACGTGGCTGCCTTGCAATTAGATTAATTGCAAGGGCGTGAGTGTTCCACTGAAATGAGTACTGTTCGCTGAACAGACAATGAGAGTGAGTTTACCGATACTCGATGGTGAGAAAAGCACGAAGTGTGGCACAGAAAAGTAAATTGCACGCAACACGTCCTTCTATGCACGCACGGAGAACAAGAGTGATTTTAAGATGGATGATAATTTCCGTTACCGGCGTCGTCTCGAACAGTCTCGAAGATCGACGGACGTGGGAAAATCTGAATGGTAATCGATAAATGTGATGAGAAGTGATTAGTTGATACGTATTCTTGAACCGACTGGAACAGCGTCAAGCGTCGATAATTGGTGATTGACCGTCGCTCAGCGTCTTCGATTGGCGGCCCGTCGATTTGTGACGCTGAGCTGAGTCCGAGAGGTGCTGCGCCGAGAGTGAGAGTGGCGGGTTTGGGAATTGATGCCTTCCCAAACAGACCTGGTGTAGACTTCCGTTTCGGGTGTGACTGAGAGAGAGAGCGTGTGAGAGAAGCATAGGAAATCAGAAGTAGGGGAAAGAAGTGAGGAAAGTGTAGGAGAAAACGAGAAAGTGTGAGGCGCACAGTGTGCGTAGGAGGAAGGTGTAGAGCGCAGGCGAAGCGTGGGGGCAGGGAAGGTGAAGGAGGTGCGACGGTTAAAAGAATTTGGAGGTTAGGGCGAAAGAAGTGGAAAAGGAGAAAAAAGGGGTTAGGAGTGAAAGGGAGAGTATGGAGGTACGTAGTGAAGTGCGAAGAAAAAATTGTATACAACAGGATCGTGGGCGGAGAAGGTGAAGAGGGATTGAAGGGGAAAAGAGTTTGGAGGCTAGGTTACCGTTGGCGACGGCGCAGGAGTTGAGGAAAGAAAGGCGGTAAGGTAGGGAGCGAGGGGTGGGTAAGGAAGGAAACGTACATGCAGCTAGCGAAATTATAGGAAGGACATTAAGAAGGAGTAAGAATGGGAGACGAAAGGGGGAAGAGGAGGAGACAGGAATAGGGATAAAGAAAAAGATAGAACGAATACAGAGGGAGAGAAGTAACAGTACGGGAAGAATAGAAGAATATTTTGGTAAAAAAAGGGTGAGGGTAGAAAATGATATGGAGAGGGATGAGGCTTTCAGGAGCAGTAAGGTAGTGGCAAGATCGCCACAAGGGCAGGGGAAAGGAGGGAAAGAAGAGGAAGAAGGTAAAGAAGAGATGATGGAAATATTGAAGATTATGAGGAGGGAGATAGCAGAGGGGAGGGAAGAGGTGAGGGAGGTAGCGAGAAAGCATGAAGAAAGACTGAAAAAAGAAATAAAGGAATTAAAGGAAGAGTTGAGAAGGAGAGACGAGATATGGAAGGAGGAAAGGAGGGAGACGAGGAGGGAAATAGAGAAATTGAAGGAGAGAGTAGAGAAAATAGAGAAGGAAGGAGGAAAAGGGGAGGGAGGGATAAATGAAAGAATAGAAAAACTGGAATTAGAAATGAAGGAAGGGAAAGAAAAAAAAGGAGAGGAGAAGATAGAAGAAAAGGTAAAAGAGCTAGAGTGGAGAGTGGAAGAAAAGGAGAGAGAGTAGAGGAGGAATAATATGTTAGTGAAAGGAATACAAGGGAGGGGGGAGAATGTGAAGGATGAGGTGGAGAAGCTATTCAAAAGCATAGGAGTTGTTTAACGGAATGCCTGATGAGGCGTGTGGATTGCCACTGGTTGGCCAGAGAAGGGATGCACTTCAACGCTGATTGACGAAAACTTCTTTATTCAGCACGTGGGCGTCGTTCACACGAATGACGAACACCCCACAGAGAGACAGCACGTGGCAAATACGACTCACAAAACACGGACTTTACACGAACAAATATATGTACAACTATATACACTGCGCTGGGCGCGAGGGCTCGTGAAGCCGTTTTTGAATCCACTGCAGAGCGTGGGTCGCTGGGCGACGAAAGAAACAACGGAAATCGGTGCGTGCGAAAGCGTGTTTATCTCTCCAAAGTGTTCGAGGAACTAACTGCCGAATTCCTGGAAGCGCGCAACGCTCGAATCCGGCAAAAACGCGTGACGTCGTCAACCGTCTTACCGGACGGTGTGTCACCGTGTTTACACGCTCTCGCGCGCACATTTAAATCCGCCGATCAGCTGTCGCGCGGATTTCGGCTGCAACAGGAGTAGAAGAGGAGATAGAATCAGTAAAAAGAATAGGGAAGGGGGAAGGGATGGTGATAGTAAGAGTGAAAGATAAGGAGACAAAAAGAAAGGTAATGGAAGCAAAAAAGAAGCTAGCAGGCAGAAAAGAGAGAATAGAGGACGATTTAACATGGAAAGAAAGGAAAATGAGGTGGGAAATTGAAGATATTGCGAGGGAACAGAGAAGGAAGGGAAAAAGAGTACTAGTAAGGTATGGTAGGATAAGGATAGAAGAGCAATGGTGGAAATGGGATGAAAAGAACGAGGTGTTAAGGGACGAAGAAGGAAGGGAGAAAAGTGGAAGCAGGAAAGAGGTAGAGCGGATAGGGAAAGAGGGGAAGGGCAGGGACAGGGAGGGAGAAAAGGGGGATAGAAGGAAGGAAGGAAAAGACACAGAGAGATGAGAGAAAAGGGAAAGGAAGATACAGGATAGCATGGTGGAATGTGGCGGGATTAGCGAGAAAGGACAAACAATTCTGGAACAGATTAGAAAAATGGGATGTGGTGATAATGTTGGAGACATGGGTAGAGGGGAAAGGATGGGACTGGATAAGAAGTAAACTACCGGAAGGATATATTTGGAAAATGCAAGAGGCGAAGAGAGAAAGAAACAAATGGAGAGCGAAAGGAGGAATAATAGCAGGAGTAAGAAAGGAACTGGTGGAAGGAACGACAGGGGGTATAAAAGAAGGGGGAAAAGGTGTGATGGAAGTAAGCATTAAAGTAGGCAGAACGAAATGGAAGATAATAGGAGTGTACATAAACGGGGACATGGAGGAAAAACTGGAAAAATTAAAGGAGTGGACCGAAAACGGGGAACAGGAGTGGGAAACGTTAATAGGAGGTGATTGGAACGCAAGGACGGGCAGGAGAGGAGGATGCGAAATGGAGGGAGGGGAAGAAGTGATAAGAGAGTCGAAGGATGAGGTTGAAAATGCGGAGGGGAAAGAACTAATAAGATGGTTCAAGGAGCAGGGATGGGGAATACTAAATGGAATAACAAATGGCGATGAAAGGGGAGAGTACACATACGTAGGGCCAAGAAGTGAGACGGTGATAGACTATGTGATCGGAGAAGTAGGAATTGGGGATAAGCTGGAAGGCCTAAGGGTAGGAGAGGAGGTTGACTCAGATCACCACCCGCTGATAATAACATTGAAGGACAGGGCAGAAAGAAGGACGATGGATGAGGGAGGAAGGAAAAGTAGAGCGAGAGGCGTGTGGAACGAGAGCGGTAGGGAGAAATTCTGGGAGGCTGTGGCAGGGATAGGGGGGAGGAGTGGCGAGAAAAGGAACACAAGAGTAGAAGAGGAGATTACAGAGGGAAAGTCAAAAATAAGGGCAGCACTTAAGGCGAGTGGTGGAGAAGAGGAAAGAAAAAAAAGAGGATGGTGGGACGAAGAGTGTGCGGAGGTAAAGAGAAGCACAAGATTAGCGCTGAGGAGATGGAGAAAAGGTGGAGGTGAGGCCGCAGAGTATAAAGAGGAAAAGAGAAACTATCAAAGAAAATGCGAAGAGAAGAAAAAAGAAGAAGCAGAGAAGTACGTTAAAGAGGCTGAGCAGGCAAAAAGTGAGAGAGAAGTATGGGAGGTGGTGAATAGTGGGAGGAAAAAAAGAAGGAGGGTGAACGAAGAGATAGAAATGGAAGAGTGGAAGCAATATTTTATGCGGATACTGGGGGGTGTAGAGAGAAGAGTAGTGGTGGGGAAAGAGAAAATGCGGGAAATAGAAGCAGACGGGGCGATAGAACTAGAAGAGGTGGTCAAAATAGTAAGAAAACTGAAAAACGGAAAGGCGACGGGGCGTGACGAAGTGCCGAATGAAGTATGGAAGTACGGAGGGCTGCAAGTGCAGAACTGATTATGGAAAGTGATAGGTAGGATATGTAGAGGAGAGGGATGGCCGGAGGAATGGAATGAAGGGCTAATAGTGCCAATAATTAAAAAGGGAGAGGGGATCGGAGTGGAGGAGTACAGAAGGGTGACGATAATGGACACAATATATAAGGTGTATGCGTCGGTAATCGCGGAGAGGCTAGACAGGGAAATGGAAGCAGGGCAAATGATCCCAGAAAATCAAACAGGATTCAGAAGAGGAAGGGGGACTTTGGACAACGTGTATGTCCTGAACTTTATAATAAATAAAGGGATAGCGATGAGGAAAGGAAAGATAGTGGCACTGTTTGTAGACTTAAAGGCAGCGTTTGATACGGTGGATAGAGGGATACTGTGGAAGGCCATGGAAGAAAGAGGAGTAAGTGAAGGAATAAGAATGAGAATAGAGGAAATATACAGGAAAACAAGAAGTAGGGTGAGGGTGGGCGAGGAGGTGGGAGATTGTTTTTGGACAGCGAGAGGAGTAAGACAAGGATGCCCACTGAGCTCGTATCTATTTAATTTGTTAACGGCAGATATGGAGGAAGATTTGGAAAGATGTGGATGGGGAGGAGTAAAGGTGAGGAACGAAAAGATAAGATCGTTAGCATACGCCGACGACATAGTGCTGCTAGCGGAAGAGGAAGGTGAGATGTTGGGAATGATTAAAAGGCTGGAAAGATACTTGGATAGGAAGAGGCTAGTGCTGAATGTTGAGAAAACCAAGATAATGAGGCTGTCGAAGGGAAGAGGAAGAAAAAAGAAGGTGTGCTGGAAATGGAAAGGAAAGGAAATAGAAGAGGTGAACAAGTATACGTATCTAGGGTATGAAATAGGAAGGAATGAAACGCAGGACGGGCACGTTAGGGGAAGGGTAAGAAAAGCCGCAGTTGTGATGAGACAGGTGTGGGGAATTGGGGAAAGGAAGTGGGTGAAAGATGTCAGAAGAAGAATAAGGTTGTTCGACGCGTTGGTATGGACGGTGGCGAGCTACGGGGTGGAAATATGGAGATGGAGGGAAAGAAAGGTAATAGAGGCACTGCAGGATAAATATATAAGGTGGGTGCTAGGAGTGGAGTGGAGGACGCCAGGATACATGGTAAGGAAGGAAGTTGAGAGGGCAAAGATGAGGACAGCAGCGGGAAGAAGGGCGTGGAATTTCGAAATAAGACTAGAAGAAGGCGGAGGAAGTGGGTGGGCGAGGAAATGCTGGGAAGATGTGAAAAAGAGGGAATGCAGAAGTGAGAAGTTGTCAGTGTGGGAAGAGGAAAGGAGGGGATATTTCAAGGAATTAGGATTAGAGATGGAAGAAGTGAGGGAGTTAAGGAAAGAAGGTAGAGAAGGATATGAAGAAGTGGAGCGAAGGGACAGAGAGAAGCAACAGAGACAGATATGGGAAAGGATAGGGAATTCAAGGTTTAATAAATGGTATAAGTGGTTGAGGGGAGAAGGACTGCCTAATTATCTGGACAAAGGCTGGGGGGAAAAGAGGTGGAGAAGGATAGCGAAGTACAGACTGGGGAATGGAATGGCTGAGGCGAGATACTGGGAGTGTGAAGAGGAGAGAATGTGCAGAGTGTGTGGAAGTGAAGAGGAGACATGGAGCATGTATGGGAAAGGTGCAGAGGGGAGGGAGAAGGTAGCTGGCAAGAAAATGTAAGGAAGATACTATGCGAAGAAGGGGAGGGGGAGAGCTGGATAAGGAAACTGGAGGAGATCAGAATGGGGCAGGGGGGAAAAGAAGAAGGAACAGGAAGAGAGTGACAGGAGATGAATAAAAGAGATGGGAAGAAAAACGGTGGTGGAAAGGAAATGAAGGAGATAGGTAGTAGAGGGAAAGGAAAGGAAGAGAGAGTGAAAGGAGGAGAGAAGTTGCGGGAACGGAAGGACGAAAACGAACGGGCGAGGTAGTAATAAATAAGTAGGAAAGGTAGAATTAAGGATAGAGATGTGAAAAAAGGCGAGAGCGAGAGAGGGCAGGCGATTGCGAGCGAGGAGGAGCGGGGGAGGGGAGAAAAGGCGAACGAAGGCGAGTAAAAGCGAATAATGGAAGGAGAGAGAGAGCGAAGGCGAATAAAAGTGTGCAAAGTAGAGAGAAGATACATAAAGGAAAAAGAGGGCGAGCAGGAGCGAGAGAGGAGGCGAGGAAAGCGAATGAGATGCGGAGAGGTGTACGAAAAGCGTAGGAAAAGGTGCGAATATAGTGCTAGTGAGAGTAGAAAAGACGGAAACGGCAAAATTGTGAAAAAAAAAAAATGTAAAATGTAAAAATGTAAAAGTGTAAAAGATAATAATGTATGTTAGCGTGTTGTAATGATTTAGTAATAAGGTAAATTTTAAGAAATGTAAAATGTAAAGTGTAAAAATGTAAATAGAGAAAGTAAAGGGAAAGGGGTAAAACGGTAGAAAAGGCGAGAGGGACCGGAAGTTCTTGTAACCCTACGGGGAACAATAAATATATACAATACAACAGACCTGGTGTAGATGGTATCCCTCCCTTGTTTTTTAAAATGTGTAGCTTTATTATATCTCGGCCGCTTTGGATAATCTTTAATAAATCTTTAAAATCAGGTTTATTCCCGACATCTTGGAAGACCAGTCTGGTTACACCCATTTTCAAAAACGGCGACAAAACAAATGTTGAAAATTATAGACCCATAAGCATTATTAGTGTTATACCTAAAATCTTCGAAGAAATTGTAACACATAAGATACACAGTACTGTCTCTCTCTCATTATGTGAAGAGCAACATGGTTTCGTAAACAAGCGATCTACAACCACAAACCTAGCCGTATATTGCAATTATGTCTCATCTTCTTTAGAAGCCAAACTACAGGTTGACACAATATTTACTGATTTTCATAAAGCTTTTGACACTGTAAATCATTCTCTTCTAATTGAGAAGCTTTCAGGATTGGGCTGCAGGGGTAATCTATTGGCTTGGCTGGGAAGTTACCTTACTGATCGTTTTCAAATTATACGTATACGCAGTTGCCTATCATCTCCGGTTCGTGTTTTATTTGGTGTACCTCAAGGCTCCCACCTAGGTCCTCTACTATTTATAATTTTCATAAATGACTTAACTACCATTTTCCAACATTGTAAGTTCCTCCTATTCGCTGATGATTTAAAAATCTTCAGAAGCATCTCGTCCATTGATGATGCTTCCAGATTACAGGCAGACCTAGATCGTTTCTGCGACTGGTATCACAGGAATGGTATGGAGCTCAATATCAAAAAATGCCATGTTATGCTGTCCTCCCATCGTTCTGAACCCTTCTTATATCCTTACCGTCTCAATAACTGTATTCTCTCCTCAATAAGTGAAGTTAAAGACTTAGGTATTCATTTCTCCTCAACATTGGACTTTTCCAACCATATTTCTTATATTGTTAACTTCAAGAACACTTGGTTTCATTCTACGTTTTTCCTCGGATTTTCATTCAATTCACACACTAATATTGCTATATATTACTCTTGTTCGTCCCTTGTTAGAATATGCTTCAATTATATGGTGTCCGAAACGATTTAATCACGAAATCATGCTTGAGAGAGTACAACATAAATTTCTCAGGTTTTGTTCATATAAGCTAAAGAATCCTATGTCAATATTTGATCACGATTACTCGACAATATTAAACACAGTCAACCTCGAAACTTTATCTGCACGTAGAAGAATATCCGACCAATTCTTTATTTTTAATTTAATCAATAACCATATTGATTGTCCCTCTCTTCATATGCAAATCAATTTCTACGTACTATTAAACGGCCGAAAGAAGATCCCCAAGAGGCGGGCTCGGACGATACATTCCGTCGCTATGACGATTAGTCGGAATCACCTATTTGGGCACACTTTTAAAGACGCGCCACACGTATTTTGGTTATTGGCTGAAGTAGGCACATACATTGTCGCACCGCGCGTCATAGCGACGGACTGTATCGCCCGAGCCCGCCTCTTGGGGATCTTCTTTCGGCCGTTTAATAGTACCTGAATGCGTATTGAGATCTAGAGCAGGACTACAACCAGTTAATTCCAGATCTACGTATGGATTAATTAATCCAATAAATCGAATTATTGCTGACTCAAGCACTCTCTATAATAGTATTGATTTTTTTAATGGGTCTATGCATACTTTTAAAGGACAGTTACGTAGGATTATCGGATAATGTCATATTTTGTGTACCATGAGTTTTTGTGCATGTCTAATTTTTGTTATATTAGGTAAATTTCTTTTTGTTTTGTGTAAACATTTATGTAAGAGGGCTTCGGTCCGTTTATAAATAAATAAACAAACAAACAACAAACAACAAACAACAAACAACAAACAACAAACAACAAACAACAAACAACAAACAACAAACAACAAACAACAAACAACAAACAACAAACAACAAACAACAAACAACAAACAACAAACAACAAACAACAAACAACAAACAACAAACAACAAACAACAAACAACAAACAACAAACAACAAACAACAAACAACAAACAACAAACAACAAACAACAAACAACAAACAACAAACAACAAACAACAAACAACAAACAACAAACAACAAACAACAAACAACAAACAACAAACAACAAACAACAAACAACAAACAACAAACAACAAACAACAAACAACAAACAACAAACAACAAACAACAAACAACAAACAACAAACAACAAACAACAAACAACAAACAACAAACAACAAACAACAAACAACAAACAACAAACAACAAACAACAAACAACAAACAACAAACAACAAACAACAAACAACAAACAACAAACAACAAACAACAAACAAACAAACAAACAAACAAACAAACAAACAAACAAACAAACAAACAAACAAACAAATAAACAAATAAATAAATAAATAAATACATAATTATGGTTCGAATTACGTTGTTCTTGGTATTAAGGTCAGGGCCATATATATGTAGGTAATCAGGGTTCTAGAAATAAGATTTCACTACATAAACCGTGAATTTAGGTTTTATTATGTTTTCCAAAAGGCGAGAAAGTAACACGTGGTGTGAACTCTGTTCACGATGCCGGACGTCTGCGTCTCGGTCCTTCCGCCGCGCGCTCATCGGCCCTCCGGCGGTGTCGGCCGAGGTTTGCCGACGTGCTTCGGGTCAGCTAACTCGCCTGCTGTTACTAGGCGCGTTCCCGCGCTTATTTGAAATGTGGCGAAACGCCACATGTCTCCCCTTCTTAGAGGTTTTAAGTACAGAGTATTTACATCTTACACGATAAAAGTAAAGAAAGAGACTATTAACAAGTATTTACAAAGAAGATGAAAAAACAGAAGAAGAATATTAACTCTATTTACAAAAATTTACAAGTTGTAACCGCAGAAATTATCCGTCTCGAAACGGAACGGGAGATAAAGTTCTGCGCGGAGTTACTCATCTAACGGTTGAAACGTACGCGCTTGGCGGGCAAGGAACTTTTTATGTCCGCACCTGCAGGATTGGATTGAGGAACAGGACGCTCCTCTTGGATGACATATGCCGGCTTGAGCCGGTCGACTGATACGGGCGTGATCTTATTTCTAATATTGACCGTGAAGAACTTCTCGCTCCTAGTAACCACCTCGTAAGGGCCCTCGTAAGGCGAGGCGAACGAAGGTCCGATTTGGCCCTTTTTGATAAAAACATGAGTGGTCTTTTTCAAATCCTTAAAAATGAAAACTGAATGTTTTCCATGACGCGACGTCTTTTCGGGTGTGAGATCCCAAAAATGATCGCGGAGAAGCCTCACAAAGGCTGGGGCCGCGACGTTCCGTGCTGATGGGGCAAGGAATTCTCCTGGCAGGCGGATTGTTTCGCCATAGACCAGATCTGCTGGAGTTGCTCCAAGGTCTTCCTTCCATGCTGCTCGCAGGCCCATCAAGACTGCCGGCAAGGCGTCGGTCCATGTCTCGCCATGGCACAACATTGCTGCTTTAAGTTGGCGGTGCAGCCTCTCCACGAGACCATTCGCCTGAGGATGATACGGTGTCGTTTTGAGATGCTTGATTCCGAGGAGCTGGTTCAGGCTTGCAAATAAGTCCGACTCGAATTGGCCTCCTCGGTCCGACGTAATTCGGAGAGGAATCCCATAACGGGCGATCCAATTGAAAAACAACGCTCGTGCGACAGTCTCGCTACCCGCATTCTCGAGAGGTACTGCTTCTGGAAAACGGGTAAAGCGATCGATTACCGTCAGACACTGGCGACACCCTCTTGACAGAGGCAGAGTCACCAAGTCCACATGGATGTGCTGGAACCGTTGCGTCGGTTGAACGAAATCAGCTATCGGGGACTTGTTATGTCTCGTAGTTTTGTTCCGCTGACATTGGACGCACGATCTCGCCCAATCCCGGCACGTCTTGTTCATGCCAGGCCATACGAAACGATTTGCAACCAACCTCAACGACGCACGCTGTCCAGGGTGCGCCAACGAGTGTAGCGAGTCGAAAACAGCTTTCCTCCAACACTGTGGGACGTATGGACGCACTGAATTTGATGAGACATCACAAAACAGTGATAGATCCGGGTGCTGAAAACAGATCCTCTTTAGCTGGAGGCCTGTGGTCTCACTCTTTAGAAGCTCCGCAAGCTCCTGATCATCTTTTTGAGCCTCGGCTAAGTTCTGCAACGAGACCGCTGGAGAAATGGCACTGACACGCGACAGTGTATCGGCGACAACATTTTCAGAGCCCGAGACGTGTCTGATATCGGACGTGAATTGTCCAATGTAGTCGAGGCGTCGGAATTGCCAGGGGGAGGCCCTCTCTGGGCGTTGCTTGAAAGCATGGGTGAGGGGTTTGTGGTCCGTATAAATTATTATGTGACGCCCCTCAAAGATATGCTTAAAATATCTTACGGCTTCGTAGATCGCGTGGAGCTCCCGGTCATACGTGGAGAGCTTCACTGCGCTTGGTGCCAGTTTTCGGCTAAAAAACGCCAACGGTTGCCAAACGTCCTGAGTGCGCTGCTGTAGCACCGCTCCGATCGCATGATCAGAAGCGTCGGTGAAAATCGACCATTCCGCATTGACGTCAGGATGCGCTAAAAGCGCGACATTCGCCAAATTCTGCTTGCACGTGGAGAAAACTTCCTCAAGCTCGGGTGTCCAAAGGATTGCTGTGGTTTTTTTTATGTCCGGCCCAACGAGGAGATGGTTCAAAGGTGCAAGCAACTGCGCACATCCCTTGATGAACCTCCTATAGAAATTAAGCGTACCTATAAAAGCGCGTAGTTGTTTAATGTTTTCGGGCCGCGGAAATTCCATTATGGACGAGACTCTGTCTTGCGGTGGTTTGATTCCCTGAGCTGATATTGTATGCCCCAAGAATTGCACTTCTCCCTTGCCAAACTGGCATTTGGCCGTGTTAATAACGAGGCCGTGGTCTCTCAACCTGTTGAACAGAATCTCCAGATGCTCCTGGTGTTGATCTTCGTTCTCCGAGGCGATCAGCAAATCGTCGATATATGGAAATACGAATGACAGGTCACGCGTAACTTCGTCTATAAAACGTTGAAACGTTTGTGCCGCATTACGTAAACCGAAAGTCATTACTGTAAATTCAAACAGACCGAATGGTGTAATGATGGCAGTTTTCGGAATGTCCTCTGGCGCTACCGGAATTTGGTGGAACGCCCGGACTAAATCAATGGTAGAGAAAATCTTCTTCCCATGCAAACTTGCCGCGAAATCCTCGAGATATCGGACTGGATACTTATCTGGCAACGTACGGGCATTTACCTGTCGGTAGTCCCCACAGATTCGACACTTCTCCTCACCCTCGGAATCCTCCTGGGGGTTCACTTTGAGAGCCACCTTGGGAACCACCTTTGGAACCATGTGGAGAGGCGAGGACCAGGAACCCTTGGAACGCCTTGCGATGCCGCGTCTCACCATCTCCTCAAACGCCTCCCGAGCGATCTTCAGCTTGTCAGGCGCCAGTCTTCGCGCCCGGCTGGAGACCGGTGGCCCTTCAGTCGTGTTGATGTAGTGCACCGTAGAATGCTTCGCCTGTTTGAAAATGCCTGAAGGCCTGGTGATCTCAGGAAATTTGCTGAGCAGCTGCAGGGGTGGTGAAACATCACCTTCTTGGAGAGCTCGTATTGATGCAATGGCCGAGAACTTTGGTTTTTCTCCAGCCGTCGACAGGCCAGTTACTTGGTCGATGAGTCGCCGACTCCTAAGATCAATAAGGAGCCCGAAGTGGCTAAGGAAATCCGCCCCTATGATCGGGTGTGAAACCTCCGCGACTATGAAACGCCATGTCAGGTCCCTGCGTAAGCCTAGGTTCAGAGTAATCAAAGAGTCACCGAAAGTGTTTATAAGGGTGCCATTTGCGGCATACAACTGGTAATTGAGCAGTGTAGACGACGTCTTGGCCTCCCTTCGAGGGATCACCGATATGTCAGAACCCGTGTCCACCAGGAACTGGGTACCAGAGGTTCTGTTGGTGACGAAAAGGCGGGCAGATGCTGTCTGAGAGTCCGTCGCCGCCTCTACCGACTCTCCGTTGGGTTTCCCTGGAACTTGCATCCGTCCATACACTTACGGGCATCCTTCCCAAACTTAAAATGGTACCAACATGTACCTGACTTGTGTAATTTTCTCTCTTTTGATCGGCTACGAGCTTGGCTACGAGAACGGCTGAACGAGCGTTCTCTGGAATTGGTTCTGCCTCGCTTGACGATTTCAGCGAGTTGGGAAACCTGAGCAGCCAACGCGGAGATTTGTCCTTGAATGTCAGATACCGCAGCGACTTGGTTCGGTTTTAATATTTCATTTAAAGCGTCTGCCGCTTCACAGAGTTGCTCGATAGAGGCTTCCTTTTGGACCACCAAGCCCGCTCGCATCTGCTCGGGGAGGTGCGACAACCACCTCGCCCTAAGCACCTCGTCGTCAATGTCAGGGACGAGACTGCGTAGATGGCGAAAATGTTGCGACGGCTTCCTGTCTCCCAAACTCTCACCGTCGAGAAGCTGCAACAACTTTGCCGCTTTTGATTTTGAAAAACGAGAAATCAACGTGGTTTTCAATTTTTGATACTGAAGTTCCGTAGGCGGGAACGTAATGATGTCCTCGACCTCGGCGGCCGAGCGTGTGTCGATCAGAGGAATCGTCACGTGAAATTTGTCCACTTCTGTGACGATCTTCCGGTTTCGGAATTGTGATTCCAATTGGGCAAACCACAAAGCTGGTCGCTCTTGACTAAAAGGTGGGGCTTTTACCTGCATGAAGCTGTGTAGCTCGTTTACTTCTGCCAGGAACGGTTTGTGGTCTTCTGTCGTATCCCCCTTCTGAGACATCGTGGAATCGTGCTGGGTAGGATACACTGTTCACGATTATTTTCGGCACAACACCTCGTTGAAACCACTGCTGTCTTTTAAAATTGCAACCGGTGCAGCCCAACGTCCTTTGGGGGCTCAGCAATGCACCGACAGATAAACAATGAAAACAGAATTGCTGCTGCTACGCACCATGGTCGAACACGTGGCGCGTCGCGATATTTTCGTAACACGTGGGCGGGACGCACATTTCCACTATTCGCACGAAATCCGAAACTATTCTATTTCCCCCCACGTCGGGGTCACCAAATGTAGGTAATCAGGGTTCTAGAAATAAGATTTCACTACATAAACCGTGAATTTAGGTTTTATTATGTTTTCCAAAAGGCGAGAAAGTAACACGTGGTGTGAACTCTGTTCACGATGCCGGACGTCTGCGTCTAGGTCCTTCCGCCGCGCGCTCATCGGCCCTCCGGCGGTGTCGGCCGAGGTTTGCCGACGTGCTTCGGGTCAGCTAACTCGCCTGCTGTTACTAGGCGCGTTCCCGCGCTTATTTGAAATGTGGCGAAACGCCACATATATTGGCCGGTGAGTTTCGTGAGGGGTATTCTCCCACCACACATTTTGCTTGCCGCGCTGCTCCTTTTCTCAACGTTTTCTGACTCGCTCTCGTCTTCGCAGAACAAGAGTGAGCCAGAAATGGTGGGGATAGTGCCAAGCTTCTAGGGTGTAGACCAAACTGAGCTGTCAGCGTAGAAATACACACATCAGAATAGGTGTGCGTTAGCTACGAAAAAATTCAGGAGCTTTCTTGGTTAGAACATTGATACTTTCTCGATAGCTTCATCTCGTATTGGTCTACGCATAGCTTCGTAACGCACACAACTATCACGCTAAGGACACATAACAGCCAAACGGCTAGGTTCAGGTGGAGCCGAGCAGCGTTCCTGCTACCCCACCATGCCCTGCGAGGGCCACGCAACTCCAACTGACAAATCCACGATCGTCAGATGGTGGTGGCTGATTTCTCCTCAATCGCTGTTCGCGAAAACGAATTCACCGGCCAATATATCTGGCCCCGACCTTAGTTTCATCGGCGAAACATAAGGAATCGATTGGCGTCGTTTTCGCAAAAATCTGATGAGAAATTCGTAAATCCTAGACATTTCTCACATTTTAATGGTATTGAAGCTCCTTCAAGGGTCGAAAGCTATAAAATTTGGTGAGCCACTAGGGAGTGTTGTCTTCGCCACGGGGTACCTACCAAGGTTTCAAACCAAGAGCTTCGAGACTTCGAAGCCGGTCAAGACTTCGAAGCCGACCAGGACTTTTCAAAAGTTTTAAGCTTCGAATCATGTTCGAAGCGCTTCGAAGTAGTCGCCTGACATTCAAGACCAATTCGAAGCGCTGGGAACCGCTCCGGAGTCCCATCACTACCTCTAGGTCGAATTTCCCATCCGCGATCGGCGGCGGAAAGACACCAGCCGCACAGCGTTCGGGATGCCACTTGGTTTCGAGCACTTAAAATGGTCTATCTATGTAGTAGTAGAGTGAAATACACCCTACTATAATAAACAAGTAAGTAAATTCCATACCAAGAAGGGTCAAAATATTATCAAATCAAAAGGCAATTAATTAGTGACAAATTAGTGAAACATTACATATTTGTCACGTATTTTTTTTCATTGGCAATCATCCATATTGGGGGTTGAAAAACACGTTTGCCCCAATATTTCGGAAAATATGCACCATAGAGAATAATCTGTTAGGCGAAACTGATGAATTTTTTTTATAAAGAATTCAGATACCAAATCAGATTCGTAAAATATCAATTTGTATAAACAATATATTAAAAAGTAGTAACTTTTTACTCCTTCTTCTTATAAATTGTTGATCCATTTTGGCGTAAATTTGTCAACGTAAACTACAGACCAAACTGTGAAATACGGATACGTAGAATTCTTCAATTTTTACTTTTCAGTAAAAACTAAATACACTAATTGAAATCGTTACGCCTAGGGAACGGGAACCTCAGGTATAAAATTTTAGTATATTTCGGGCCTAATGGAACCAAGTTTTTCCGAAGAACTAGCCAGGTTGAGCGGGCAGAGCGTCTTATCAGAGTCGCGGTTTATGATCGAATTGTCCCCCACTTCGACGACGGACAACAGTGCTTACGGGTGCAAAGTCACCATGTACCTATACCTAGCACTCGCTGACAGAAATATACGGATCAACGAAAAGGCCGCTATTTATTGTATTTTCAAATTTTATTATATTTTGAACCTTTACATTGTGTTCTGTATTTTACCTTTATGTTGTGTCCTTAATTATCCCAAAGGAAGCAGCCTCTGGAAGGTAACAGTTGAGAGCGAAGCGAAAATTCAATTATCGTTTATGGTCGGCAATTTCCAAAGGGCAATCAAGCACGTAACTTTGCCGTCTTTAAGAATTCAGAGATTATTCGCTGTGAACAAAAGCATGACTTTTCATTAATTTGCGGGTGTCCGCAGGAACAGTAAACAGATGGATATTTCCTAACGTATTGGAGATAAAAAAAATTGTTTATATGCAATTGCATGGTTCGAGGGGGCAAATTTACTAGCGCAGACCAATTTTTTCTTCGATTATTATTTTAACAGATGTTTCCTCAACATGCGATTTTTGCTCTTGGGGCCGCGAGGCACTTTTGAGGATGTCAAAAAACCGACAGTCGCCTCGTACGCAAGGCTGCTTTGGAAAGTCGAGGATGTTTTCCATGGGCGAGGAAAACAGTTTCCAGACTTTCCACGTCGCGATGCCAGTGATGGGCAAAAAATTATTTTAAATAAAAAATTAATTTCAAATAAAAGACAAAAATTTTATTCTAGAGTCGTCGAATAAAATTAACATTGGGTTATTTCTATACGAAGCGCGTCAAACTACCTTTGCAATGAGTTTACTCTCCTGCTTCTGGAATACTAGCGATCCTGGGGGAGGGGTTGATTTGTAGCAAAGGTATCAGACTTTTTTCCCCGAACTCCCCATACTTTACCGTTCAGAAATGTCAGGTGTTTTCCGGGCGGGCTGGATTAGCGTAACCCGGTGTGGTCTCCGAGGGTTAATGAATTACTAATAAAAGATGATTTTTATCGCAAATGACTCATCATTAATTTAAACAAAACGATATTCGGCTACTTCCCTTACTATTCGACTTTTCCTTATAACTTGAAAAAAACAGGTTCCAATTTTTATCACGATTGAGTTAAGAAATAGGAAAAACAAATTAATAGATGTAAAAAATATTAAATTATACATCATTAGAAAGAAATAGTTTTATCATATTTTTTGGCACAAATCTCATTCCGATATCTTAAAAGGAACACCTAAATGTCACTGACTTCTTCAATCCGGCAGATAAACAGAGCACGATGTACATATAAAAAAAGGCTAGTCTTTCACTGTCTTCGACGGTCCTCGAAACCTCATACAACAATAAACCCTTGTTTCAAGTACTCGAAAAGAGCCTGTGCGGCGCGTCGATGCACTGGTGGGGCCATGGTATTGACGCTTAGGTATATGAGATACTATTTGCGGCTGGCGACGCCAGTCGCAGTCGCGTGCGGATGTAGCCGCCGGTCGCGGTCGCCAGCCGCACATTGGAACGGCCACCTTTAGCTTCCATCTCTGACACGTGTCGCATCGCTTTATGAAACCCCTAATGTCTTCTTGCATATTTGGCCAGGCTGCAACATGCTTGATTCGTTCAAGAGTTTTGTTTTCGCCGAAATGTTGTGCACACTGCGAGTTGTGGTTATCCTGTATGATGTTCAATTTTTCTTCGGGCGTTAGAGGTATACCTTTTGGACTTTCGCAATAACTAATTCTGTATCGCCCTAGGTGTCCTGATATGTATTGAAGTATATCTTTTATGTGTAGCTTTTCGATGTTTGTCCAGATATCCTCGGAGAGTTGTTGCCTGATGATTTTTCTTCTTGGTTCCGTATGCTCGTCTACTAATTCTTTTAATCGCGAGTACCATTTAGCCAAATCGAATTCTTTCAGATTCTCTCGTCAAATCTGTAACCAGTTCAGTCCATAAGTGAAAGGTCGTATCTCTAATTCGTAATCTGATGTACTCAACTATTCATGATAGTCTGGCGGTGGTTCATCTGGGTTCTCTTCTGTATCGGCAGTATCGGTGGACGAAGTGCTGCCGTCGTCTGAGATCAAGTCATCGGCGTCTATGCATTGGGTGGCTTGTATCCTCGATAGGGCGTCTGCTGCGGCATTGTCTTTTCCTTTGACGTACTCAATATCGTATTCATAGTCTTCTAGGCGCAGTCTCCATCTGGCTAGTCTTGACGTCGGATCCTTGATGTTAAAGAGCCAGGTGAGAGCTTGATGATCTGTACGGATGGTGAATCGTTTTCCCCAAGAATATTGTCTCAGGCGTTTGGTATCCTATACTATGGCGAGTAATTCTTTCTCAGTTGCACTGTAGTTTTTCTTGGCTGGGTTGAGAGTGCGAGACACGTAGCAACATGGTTTACCGTCGTGAGAAAGGATTGCTCCTAGTCCTTGATCGGAGGCATCGGTGGTCAGGGTAAAAAACTTAGAGGGATCGGGGAATTGTAAGATTGGATCTTCGCACAGTTTCTGTCTAAGTACGTCGTAGGCAGTTTGTTGTCTGTCTGTCCAGTGAAACGGAGCGGTTTGGCTAATTTAGCGAAGTTACGGATAAATTTTCTGTAGTAACCCACGAGTCCAAGGAGTGATTTTACTGCTGTCACATTTGTAGGTGGCTTGAAGTTTTTGATACTGTCGATCTTTTTGCTATTTGGTTTAACTCCATCTGCGGTCAATGTGTGTCCTAAGTATTCCAATTCGGGTTTGAGCATCTCGCATTTGTCGGGTTGAAGTTTCAGTTTCAATTCGCGGAGTCGCTGTAGTACTATAGCTAAGTTACGGTTATGTTCTTCAATCGTACGCCCAAATATAATGATGTCGTCTATATACGCAAAACAGTGATTCCCTATTAGTCCTCTCAGTGTCTGGTCAATCATACGTTGAAACATCGCAGGCGCGATTTTCAAACCAAAAGGCATCCTATTGTAGTGGTAGTGACTGTTTGCTGTGGAGAAAGCTGTGTATTTTTTAGATTCTTGGGACATAGGAACTTGTGAATCCAGAACTCAAGTCCAGTGCAAAGTAAAACTTTGCATTGCCGAGATCATCGATAATCTCGTCTATAACCGGTAGGGGGTACGCGTCTTGATCGGTTAGTTTATTTAACTCCCGAAAATATACAACGATTCTCCACTTCCTTTTACCGCTACCAACTACCCAGATCGGCGACTTAAATGGCGAATCGCAATGTGTTCCGTCTTACGGGATAAAAGCGGGCTCAGGGCGAGGCGAAAATTCAATGTCTTTTACGGTGGGAAATTGCTCGTTCTCGAAGCGTTCGTTGGGAACCATTTGCCTGTCAGATGACTAACAAGGGAAGTTTGGCAACCCGGAAATTCAGAACATTATGAAAGTCGGTGTGCAAGTAGAGTAGTTCATCCGTAACGCAACCCTATTTTTTGTTGGTGCCATAATGCAATTTCCGGGGGTGAAATCACCCCTTGAAAAAATTCAGAATTTTCTTTTCCGTGGAATATCTCGGGAAGGGTGAGAGATATCGAAAAGAAGTTTAAACCAAAATTGCATCCTTTTTTTATATCTACAAAACCGCGTAAAAATAATTTTCGAAAAAACCATATATTTCAAGTTACCCCCACCACCAAGCTTTAAAATTAAGTTTTTGAATTTTGTAAATATTCGCTGAAATACCTCTGGATAATCTCTTTTCATACATATAAAGAGTATATGTGTGTGACGTCCCGACCCCACCACGCGACTTAGTGTCAACGAGCGTCACCAGAGGTCTCCAATCTTTCCCGCTAGTCCTAACTATCAATGTCATTCGTATATATACAAGTTCCAAATCATATCCTCTGTGTCCCCGTGCGTGTCTAGGGCAGGGGCCGTCAGCTATAGCCCATTGATGAGTCTGGCTGGCGGTCCCAAGACGAAACACACCTCTTCTTTTCCTCCTTGATCCCAAAAAAGCCAATCCACCTGCCCCGCACAGTTTACTCCATTGCGGCGTAATCCAGCCGGCCTTAGGGCGCGACGGTACGTTGGAGGCGACGGGGCAAGAACTCCCGGAATCGTCATTGTCCTAACCCCATCACCACCCCAGGACGTGACAATGTGTTATATTGTTTTTGCAAACAAATAAAACCTCTATTACCAAATTTGAAGTCCATTTTAGCAGTTGCCATTAAGAAAATGGTTCCTTAAACCCATATTTAAATTAGTAGTTATATAAAGTTTAGACAGCTTTCAAATATTTTAGCAAGACAGTAGGTACCTAAAATTGTATCCAAAGTAAAACTCATTAAAATTAATCAATGACGTGCATGAATCATTATGATATCAGCACATTCGTACATGCATTACTTCAAGTGTAATCGCATTAGGCTATTGTGGAAACCACACGATAAATAAACAATGTGTGAACATTTACAATGACTTTGCAAAACATATATTGTATCAATAAAGTGGCGCAGAATCGCATTGATGCCGATAACCTTGTCGAACTTTCCGATTTGCATAATGCATATATATATATATGAATTTTAAATGATTGTCAATGAATTTTACTTACCTATCCCACTAATGACATATATATATAAATATATATATATATTTAATATTACATTAAAGTTATTTATATTAAATTGAATTATAACATTATAGCAGTTTTCATTAATGAAGTGGCCGCATAAAGTAATATTTAAAAATTCGCAGTCTCTTTTTGTACATGCTGTATTGTTTGATTATACATTGGAAGAATTATACTAATAGAAGACGATAGATACATTGAAAATTACGGTTTGTAATTGGTACAATAATGACACTCTTCATAGAAATGATTGAAACAAAAATAATTGGCGACACCGTGCACATCGCATAAAAGCCGGCTCCCCACAAATACTACATTTGGGTATAAGCTTTTCATTCCTGGAATAACAGAAATCTAAAGGATTTTGAAATTCGCTGAGATGCGTCTCTAGATATCCGCTTTTAAACCAAGCATATTGAAAAAGGTTTTTGAATCTAGGCGAAGAAAACTGGTTGTGGATTAGGGTCTGCAATTTAATTATTTCATTACGTAAGTGCAAATTGACATCTCTCTCTTGGAGAATCAAATTATCCGAAAATGTCCGCACGAAATTTTTCCAAATTCGGAATCCAAACACATCTAAAGGCTGAACGATGCCCGTCGTCTTTTTTTTTGGAATCATTGAAAAAGTTACTTCCTTGTCTTGTGGAACCAACTGCTGTAACTCATTTGGGCAGTGTCCCGTCCACGAGTCAAGTAGGTGGATGCTTCTACGGCCAGTATTCGGTAGATACACTTCGCAAAACCAAGTTTTGAAATGTTCAGACGTGAGTTTTCCTGACTTTGTAGCTCCGATGTAAATATTAACCGGACGGAATAGAGTTCTTTGCACTATCGGACCAAGTGTTCCTGTAGATTCCTTCAAAACTATGTATAGTGGTGAAAGAAGACGTCCGCTTGCTGATATAATAGACATTATAGTGTATCTATGTGTTGTAGAAGATACCGAATGAATCGTCGCTTCTACCGTTTTCACTCCTAATTTCGCCAATGTTCGCCCAGAATGTATTTCAAGGTTGAAGCCACTCTCGTCTGTATTATAAATTTCTTCAACTCCGACAGCCGAAGTGTATATCAGCGCCGTCGAAAATGTTGCTCGTGAGCATTATAGGGTGACCCTTCTTTATACGTCTGGAGTTTTCTTTCGTATTTCTTTGCTCTCACCTCCTGAAATGGTTCCACTTCAGAAAAAAATAATCCCTGAAAATGTTTATTGCAATCGAACACCAGGGTGCCGACCGGGTCTTAAAGTTTAGAATTCATCAATGGTGTGGATTTAAAGAATTTCTCAAAAATGGTAAGCCCTATCGAAATTTTGTTAAACTAATATTAAAAATGCATTCAATTTTCTACAATTAGTGTATATTTGATTTTTTCGTGCTTCCAACTATTATTCCCATAATAGCGTTTGAATATAAAGAGATCCGTACTACACGCGTACCATCTCTACGGCGCACAGTGGGATAACGCGTACAAATTCCCGGACATTGGCGAAAATATCAAGTACCTTTTTTTATTGATATAATTATATGAGCATTATCCTTGAGTACTAATGGATACGAAATTGTGAAAAAATAAACTTTTTGTTCTCGTAAGTTCCTCGAAATTCGAGCAAGTCTTTCGATTTTAAATAAAATGTAAATTCTCTTGTATTCCGAACGAGAACGACAAATTGAAATTAAACTTTGTTATAAACTAGCGAAACAGCGTGAATTCTAATCTTTAAACACCCATTCCCGTAAAGACCGACGAGGGTAAGGGATCACTCGAATAATTGCACGGGGTGTACCGTTTACTTGTCGAACAGGAAGAGAGCGAAGCGTGGTTCGGCAATCGCCTAATCGGCCGAACGCAAAACCTCCTTCCCCGCGGCCCGCGGGACCCGAGCTACTCGGTCCACCCGTAAATCCGCGCGAGACGCGAGGGGAAGCCGCTACGGTTCGCCGGTCGCCCGTGCCGTCGCCACGAAGCTTCAATCGTTTATTTTCAGATACAAACAATTGTATAAAAGCTTAAGGGGGTAGACACGTCACGTGACCTGGCCGATTCGGCAGGTCGGTATTACAGCAGGTTTTTTCTGCACAGAAATGGTAATACCGATAGATCGCCGGTTGCCCGGTAAACGCGAGAGGGAGCTGTTTGCTATTTCCGTATTTTATTCTGAATCAGGAAAGAAATTCTCAGCTGTTGCCTTGTACTTATAAAAATTTAAACGGAAGTCGGCTGGTACTGCAAACGTAGAAAATTCATTGTACATTTTAATTACTTGAAATGTGCTTATGCTACAATATTCTACGTTAGCAGTAAGGAATTATAAGTGAAAAGGGAAAATAGATGAGGGGATGTCCTCAGAAAATGAAGTTTGTTAGGTTAAACATTTATTTACTAGCAAAGCACCGAAACAGAACATGAAATACACTTATTACACGTCCTATGCAGAAAGCAGTTATGAACAAACATTATATTTAAAATTGTAAGGAATCGATTGACGTCACTTTTGCAAAGATCTGATTAGAAATTGCAGAACTTCAGATTTGTCACTGCTTAGCGTGCAACATTGTATAGTCCCGCTGGTTTCGAGCGCCGAAGCCCACGAAACTCAGCGAGACACATGATTGTTGGCGAGCATTGCGTTTGACGACTCTAGCTAGAGAATCATCCCGTATAAATGCTAAGAAACGATAGTGTGAAGCGGCGTGCGGTTCAACTGCACATTGACAATATCGTAGATTCTAGGGCCTACAATATTAGCTCCGTAATACGATGTTCTTCACCAGAGCACTGTATTACTGATGAAAATGATGCCAAACATGGAGCAATTCTGTCTATTTTTAGTGAACGTAGTGTGTGTGTGTGTGTGTCCTAATCATGTATTCATAAGAAAAAATAGATCGAATTGCTTCGCAACTCGACTTATTTTCGTGGACATAAACTCACCAATCCATCGGTGGTAACACTCTTATCAATGTGTAATGAGAAATATGAACATATTCATATTCAGTACTGGATGACTCAAGTCGCCGTCGACTGAGGGCTCTAATAAATGTGCATTTATTTGGGAAACCAAAGCCGCGTCACTCGTGACACCTATTTGCGAACAGATATATGTATGTACGAGAAGAAGCAATGCAATTTCCCGATGACTTGAAGCAACATTTCAATAGGTAAATGCATGAAACTCTGGGATCAGGAATTCCCAACCAAGATGATGCATATGTAAGAACTGGCGAAATTCAACAATAGTTTGTCATCTAAATTTTACAATTAAAGTATTTATTTGACGCGAATATGTAAAGTTTGTCAGAAAAGTTTTTCTCGATTTGAGTTCTATAGAAGGTTGACTTTCCTTCGCCATGCAAAGTCCTCTCTTGTCCTTCACGCTGGCAATCATGCGACTCGCTGAGTTTCGTGGGCTTCGGCGCTCGAATTCAGCGGGGCCACACAATGTTACGCACTAAGCAGTGACAAATCGTCAGTTCTGCATTTTTAATCAGATCTTTGCGAAAGTGACGTGAATCGATTCGTCACGTTTTCTCGATCAAATTGGCCCCAAAAATGATATTATTCGGACCATAATTAAGGTAATTACGCGAAAATTTGTTTGCAGAATTGGAAGCCCGTTTCGTTAAAAATAGTCTGATTTAAATTATTTTCTGTCAATTTAATCGGTTGAATGCCAGGAATCCATTTGTGTCACTTTCATATTGATACGATGATAAAAAAAACAAATTGTGTTCCTATATAATCGATGACACATCGCCGAGCAACAGCGATCTCGTGCGACTCGGGCAACAAAGGTTCTCGTCGGTTATTCGAGCATCTACGATCGTTACGGGCTCGGTTTCGTGTACACGACAATACGGACTTTTCGCTATCCCCACCACTTCTGTCTCACTCTTGTCCGCCGAAGGCGAGCGCGAGATGGCAAGAGAGCGAGCGAAGGCACTGACAGCGAGCGAGGACAGTACGAGATAGACGACGCGTTGATATTTTGTCTCGCTCCGTTTTTCGGACGCCTGACACTCCGTCCTTTGTGTGCGTGACGGGCGTACGCGATGGTCGCAAGCGCTTACGGTGAGCACGGGACCCGCTTCGCAAAATCTTGACGCAGGCCAGGCATAAGTCTTTTTTGCGCCCTAGGCGAACTTGTCAAATTGCGCCCTTTATTATATTACATTTATTTGAGATTATTTATGACTTTACTCTGTAAAATTAGGCAACTGCTAGGGCGTAAGATTGACAAGAGGCGCAAAATGGCCTTTTCATTGTTGACATTGTTGAAAATAAATTTTTAAATAAAATACTACAAATTATATTACAACGGTTTTAAACAACGAGTAAAAGTTTAGAGTAAGGTCATGAAGAAGCTGAATTAAATGTTTTATAATAAATGGCGGAATTTGGCAAGCTCGATTATGTCGCAAAAAAGACTCGTGCCGTGCCTGGCTATCTGACCGTGGCGCGCATGCGTCGAACAGTCACGATTCCATCTGAGCGCTCGCGCCCGTCGTGCACGCAAAGCGTTCCATCCCGCTCCCCCTTTCGGCCAGAAAGAAGCGAGAAACTCAGCCTCGGAATTGGGCTTCATTCATGATACGGGCTCAACGCCGGTCCCGACCAGCGAGCGGCTAACGAGACTTTACATTTACATTCAGATATATTGGCCGGTGCGTTTCGTAACGCGTATTCTCCCACCATAGGTACCGCTTGCCTGCCTCGGTGCTCCTGTTTGCAACGTTTTCTGACTCGCTCTCGTTCCATCTCATTCTCGCCTTCGCAGAACAAGAGTGAGCCAGGTGATGTGGTTAGCGCCAAGCTTCTAGTGTGTATAGGCCAAACCGAGTTGTCAGCATAGAAATACACATCAGAATAGGTGTGCCTTAGCTCCGAAAAAATTCAGGAGCTTTATTGGTCTGAACATTGATTCTTTCTCGATAGCTTCATCTCGTATTGGGCATAACAGCCACACGGCTACGTTCAGACGGAGCCGAGCAGCATTCCCGTTACCCCACCATACTCCTCGATCGCTGTTCGCGAAAACGAATTGACCGGCCAATATATCTGAATACGACCTTAGGATAAAGATATAATGAAAGATGAAAAATTATTCGAAGCCCAAGATGAAAGGCCTTCGAATAAACAGAGAAAACTAATAAATACCCGAAGCTAAATAGAATTTTAGATTTCGGGTACACACACCCTACCCCAAACCTCGTGTCGATCAGTCACTGGGACCATTCGGAAGTATATTCTTTTATTTAAATAATGCCCATCTCTGCATAGGACCGTAAAGAATTGCAAAAAAATTCAGGGAGTCAACTGTTGACTGATTTGGAGACTTTTCCTTGTTGTATGTTATATACAATAGTCGGAAGAATAATAATAAGAGCAATAATTGCAAATAATTGCTGTAACTTTCACATTCTGATAATATGATATCAGTAAATCAATATTTCCAGTATTAGTAAAAAAGTTCCAATCTCTTTTTTTTATTTTAAATAATGTGGCCATATAATTATAACATAAATTCGACAGCGATTTCAAGTGATGTATGTATTACAATAAAAGCGTTAATTTAGTAAATGTACACAGTTCCCAACAGTTATATGCCTAAAATGCATATAACCTAACCTACAATCGTCCGAAAATTCATACATTGACTGCATCACGCTTTTACTGTGGCTTGTGTATCCAGCTAACGCTTCAGTTTTGCTATGATTCCACGTCGGCAGTCCTCCCGAGTAGGCGCCATCTCGTGTCCACTAGCTGAACTAAATTTGTCACGTGACTTGCTCTGTATTATCGCCAATATGGCGGAACTCGTATTTGGGACTGCAGTCACGATTTTTCACTATTCGTCCTTATATGAGCAAATTTGGAGCTGGTTTAGGACTCATTCGAAAGAGGAAGGTTCAATGCAGAGCGCTCTTCTCACCGTTTCAGTCACAAAGCTCTTTTAGTGACCTAAAAATGCTTGGATTCTGCGGGTGTATTTTGTTGACTTTTGCTCTACTTTGGACATTCATATTATTAGATATCAACACAATCTCGTTGAATCATGAGAAGAGCGCTATGCATTGAACCTTGCTCTTTCGAATGAGTCCTAACCTAGCCCAAAATCTGCTCATATAAGGACGAATGATGAAAAATCCCAACCCCCTGTTTCGGGCCAGATTGTGTCGGTATACAGCGCGCTGCATTACCCGTGTCTACCCCCTTAAACACTTTTTAAACATTTTAAATCCCGAATTTTTAACAGTAAATACGTTCACTTCTGGAGACGGCTGTCATATGAATGTAAATAATTAGTATTAGAATAGTGAAAAAATATTCTACCATCATACTACACATTGGGGTTGATTGTTCAGAAGTTGTTTATGTGAAAAAACTCAATTTAATGATTTTATTTATGTTTTTCAACCTGTCAAAAAAAATTGTTTTTTGTCGATTTAAAAAAATGTCCAAAATTGTCCAAAAGAATTTTTACACCCATATAATCACTAAACATTCTAGTTTTAGAAAATCCAAACTCCAGCTGCGCCAACTTGCGACCTTGAGCAGAATTAATAAAATTGTGTACGCATGTGGGACGAAACGAGTTAATATGTATCTTAACCATGGACCTAAGAATTAAATGGACGGAGCACAAAGCTGCGGGCCCTAAGCTCGTGTCAGTAAGCGGGATGAATGATACCGCGCATGTGGTGGTGGACGATCGGTGATTGGTTGATGAAAGTGACATATCATCGGTAAGAGACAGTGCCTCTTTTATATTTTTTTATGGTTAAGTTTGTCGTTTGAAACGTTAATACGTAATTGCAACATTATATTTTGGTCTCTTAAGACTTGGTAAAACTTATGCCACTCGTCAATTGAGGGGCTCATATGTAAGTACATATATATAAGTAATATATAAGTATAAATATGCTCTATAGTTTTATACATATAAGCATATTTTAATACACCCGTTTCAAATATAGCGCGACGCATGCGTAGTACTCCGTCAATCACAAGCCGTCCACCACGACTTCTCTCCTCCCGATCGAATAGCTCGACCCCCTTGTCAATGTTGAGATTTTGTGCTCCGTCCATTTAAGGGGGTCGACACGGGTAATGCAGCGCGCTGTATACCGACACAATCTGGCCCGAAACAAGGGTTCGGGATTTTTCGTTTTTCGTCCTTATATGAGCAGATTTGGGGCTGGGCGATGTCTCATTCGAAGGAGGAAGGTTCAATGCGGAACGCTCTGCTCATGGTTCAACGAGATTGTGTTGATATCTAATAATATGAGTGTCCAAAGTAGAGCAAAAGTCGACAAAACACACCCGCAGAATCCAAGTATTTTTAGGTCACTAAAAGAGCTTTGTGACTGAAACGGTGAGAAGAGCGCTCTGCATTGAACCTTCCTCTTTCGAATGAGTCCTAACCCAGCCCCAAATTTACTCATATAAGGACGAAAAATGAAAAATCGTGACTTCAGTCCCCAATACGAGTTCCGCCATATTGGCGGTAATACAGAGCAAGTCACGTGACAAATTTAGTTCAGCTAGTGGACACGAGATGGCGCCTACTCGGGAGGACTGCCGACGTGGAATCATAGCAAAACTGAAGCGTTAGCTGGATACACAAGTCACAGTAAAAGCGTGATGCAGTCAATGTATGAATTTTCGGATGATTGTAGGTTAGGTTATATGCATTTTACGCATATATCTGTTGGGAACTGTGTACATTTACTAAATTAACGCTTTTATTGTAATACATACATCACTTGAAATCGCTGTCGAATTTATGTTATAATTCTATGGCCACATTATTTAAAATAAAAAAAGAGATTGGAACTTTTTTACTAATACTGGAAATATTGATTTACTGATAACATATTTTCAGAATGTGGAAAATACCGCAATTATTTGTAATTATTGCTCTTATTATTATTCTTCCGACTATTGTATATAACATACAACAAGGAAAAGTCTCCAAATCGGTTGACTCTTTGATTTTTTTGTAATTCTTTACGCTCCTATGCAGAGATGGGCATTATTTAATTAAAAGAATATACTTCCGAATGGCCCCATTGGCCGATCGACACGGGGTTTGGGGGGAGGGTGTGTACCCTAAATCTAAAATTCTATTTAGCTTCGGGTATTTATTAGTTTCCTTTGTTTATTCTAAGGCCTTTCATCTTCGGCTTCGAATAATTTTTCATCTTTCATTATATCTTTATCCTAAGGTTGTATTCAGATATATTGGCCGGTCAATTCGTTTTCGCGAACAGCGATCAAGGAGTATGGTGGGGTAACGGGAATGCTGCTCGGCTCCGTCTGAACGTAGCCGTGTGGCTGTTATGACCAATACGAGATGAAGCTATCGAGAAAGGATCAATGTTCAGAACAATAAAGCTCCTGAATATTTTCGGAGCTAAGGCACACCTATTCTGATGTGTGTATTTCTACGCTGACAGTTCGGTTTGGTCTATACACACCAGAAGCTTGGCGCTAACCCCATCACTTCTGGCTCACTCTTGTTCTGCGAAGGCGAGAGTGAGATGGAACGTGAGCGAGTCAGAAAACGTTGCGACAAGAGCACCGAGGCAGGCAAGCGGTACCTATTGTTGTGCCCTGCGTGATGGCTCGCAAGGCTGGTACGGGATTTGGCGATATCGTAGGTTCGGGAGTGAACAAAAGATTAGGATCTACTGGGTGAACAGCACCAAGTACGTTTAAATTCAGAGACTAAGTCTTTATTCAAACTTGAACTAAACTAGACTGAGGTGTACAAGAGTTTTAGCCGTGTTAACAGGTCGAGAGTCGAGTCTAGAATCCTCGTTTAGCGGTGTCGAATTGGTTTTTATGTCCCTCCTGGGCGTGGTACGCGTTACCATGCCCGGTCGCAGCGATGCGTTCGCATATTGCTGATTTTGCAGATTCGGTTGTTTAGCAGCTGTCTTAGCTTGGAAACGTCTCGAACGTTTCGTAACGAACGTAATATAATATGTATAACGTATAGCGGTGACACGTGTGCTAGGGCGTTGCCTGGGCACAACACTATGGTGGTAGAATACGCGTTACGAAACGCACCGGCCAATATATATGAATGTAAAGTCTCGTTAGCCGCTCGCTGGTCGGGACCGGCGTTGAGCCCGTATCATGAACGGAGCCCTAATTCCGAGGCTGAGTTTCTCGCTTCTTTCTGGCCGAAGGGGGGAGCGGGATGGAACGCTTTGCGTGCGCGACGGGCGCGAGCGCTCAGATGGAATCGTGACAGTTCGACGCATGCGCGCCACGGTCAGATAGCCAGGCACGGCACGAGTCTTTTTTGCGCTATAAGCGAGCTTGCCAAATTCCGCCTTTTATTATAATACATTTAATTGAGCTTCTTCATGACCTTACTCTTAACTTTTACTCGCAGTTTAAAGCCGATGTAGTATAATTTGTAGTATTTCATTTAAAAATTTATTTTCAACAATGCCAACAATGAAAAGGCCATTTTTCGCCTCTTGTCAACCTTACGCCCTAACAGTTGCCTAATTTTACAGAGTAGAGTCACAAATAATCTCAAATAAATGTAATATAATAAAGGGCGCAATTTGACAAGTTCGCCTAGGGCACAAAAAAGACTTATGCCCGGCCTGCGTCAAGATTTTGCGAAGCGGGTCCCGTGCTCACCGTAAACGCTTGTGATGCGACCATCGCGCACGCCCGTCGCGCACACAAAGGACGGAGTGTCAGGCGTTCGAAAGACGGAGCGAGACAAAATATCAACGCGTCGTCTGTCTCTGTCTCATACTGTCCTCGCTCGCTTTCAGTGCCATCGCTCGCTCTCTTTCCATCTCGCTCTCGCCTTCGCCGGACAAGAGTGAGACAGAAGTGGTGGGGATAGCGAAAAGTCCGTATCGTGTACACCAAACCGAGTCCGTAACGATCTTAGGTGCTCGAATAACCGACGAGAACCTTTGTGGTCCGAGCCGCACGAGATCGCCGTTGCTCGGCGATGTGTCATCGATTATATAGAAACAGAATTTGTTTTTTTTTTCATCGTATCAATATGAAAGTGACACAAATGGATTCCTGGCATTCTCCCGATTAAATTGACAGAAAATAATTTAAATCAGATTATTTTTAACGAAAGGGGCTTCAATTCTGCACACAAATTTTCACGTAATTTCCTTAATTATGGTCCGAATAATATCATTTTTGGGGCCAATTTGATCGAGAAAACATGAGGAATCGACTGACGTCACTTTCGCAAAGATCTGATTAGAAATGCAGAACTGCAGACTGTCACTGCTTAGCGCGCAACGTTGTATGGGCCCGCTGGTTTCGAGCGTCGATTTCTTGCCAGCGTGCAGGACAAAAGGGGACTTTTCATGGCGAAGGAAAGTCAGCCTTATATAGAACTCAAATCGAAAAAGACTTTGCTGACAAACTTTACATATGTATATTCGCGTCAAATAAATACTTTAATTGTAAAATTTAGACGACAAACTATTGTTGAATTTCGCCAGTTCTTACATATGCATCACTTGGTTGGGAATTCCCGATCCCAGAGTTTCATGCATTTACCTATTGAAATGTTGCTTCAAGACATCGGGAGATTGCATTGCTTCTTCTTGTACATACATATATTTGTTCCTGAGTAGGTGTCACGAGTGACGCGGCTTTGGTTTCCCAAATAAATGCACATTTATTAGGGCCCTCGGTCGACGACGACTTGAGTCATCCAGTACTGAATATGAAAATGTTCATATTTCTCATTACACCTTGATAAGAGTGTTACCACCGATGGATTGGTGAGTTTATGTCCACGAAAATGAGTCCAGACGCGAAGCAATTCGGTCTATTTTTTCTTATGAATACATGATTAGGACACACACACACACACACTACGTTCACTAAAAATAGACAGAATTGCTCCATGTTTGGCATCATTTTCATCAGTAATGCAGTGCTCTGGTGAAGAACATCGTAATACGGAGCTAATATTCTGGGCCCTAGAATCTACGATATTGTCAATGTGCAGTTGAAACGCACGCCGCTTCAGACTATCGTTTCTTAGCATTTATACGGGGTTGTTGGGTGAATGTTAGTTCACCCGCGCGGTCACGAGGGCGCGCCCGGGTGCCGGCACGCAGGTGTTGCGTGCACGGACGTGCGAGGCAGTTCCATCTCGGCACGAGTATAGAGACAGACGCTTAACCTTATTTTCTATCTTGTAACAATATACTTCAGTACCTTACGAATTGGGTGTTCGGTTACTTTCCCACCAAACTACGCGGGCATAACAACTGGCGCTGCAGCTGAGTGACTAAAAGTGTGAACCTGGGCACGAGGAAAAAGAAAGTGATGTCCGAATCAATAGACGCCATAAAAGCCCTCACGGCTACCATAAACGCGCTTCTCCAGCAACAACTTCGTCCCAAAGGCGCCGGAGAACCAACCGCTGGTCCATCAACGGCAAGGTCTACATCGCATTTCGACCTCTACAACCAACTGATCGCTCGCGTAGAAAAGTATACCTTTGGTACTGGTGACGAGACGAGGCCATTTGCAAAATGGCTGCAACGGCATGGTTACACCGTCGTCACCGAAGCAAGCCCACTGCCACCGGAAATGAGAACTCGCCTAGTATTAGACAGACTCGGTCAAGTCGAGTTTGATCGTCTGGTCGATCACGTCGCACCCGTCGATCCGTCGTCGATGGAGCAAAAGGACGTGATACAGACTTTGAAGGAACTATTTAGGGACAGAGTGCCGATTACCCGCCGTCGAATCGAGATTTTGAACCATCGTTACGATAAGTCGATGCCAATTGCGGAACATATCGACCGGATAAATCGCCACGCGTCGGATTTCGAGCGTGCAAGTTTTTCGGATGATAATCTGCGGGTTTTGTTACTGCTGCAGTCCTTCTGTTACTCTAGTGAGAACCACCACCTGAAGCGAGTGGCGCTACGCGTGGTGGAGAAGAATCCAGACGAGTCACTGAAGACCATCGCTGCAGAACTCGAGGCTCATATGAACGTCTCAACGGGGTTGAAGATTTTGGAAAATCCGACGGGGGGCTCTCCCACGGCAACCACAAATGCCCTTCACACGAAACAAAAAAAGAAAAAGCCAGGTAAGGAGGCCACAAAGAAGTCAGGTGGAGAAACCACGAAGAAGCCAAGTGGGGAAACCGGAAATTCCCAGACATCTGTGCAAGCGAATCTGAAATGCAAGGGCTGTGGCGGTGCTCACTACCGCTCCAAGTGCATGTTCCGCGAAGCAGTGTGCCATACATGCGCTAAGAAAGGGCATATTGCTAAGGTGTGTCGTGACGCCCAGAAGCAACCGGATGGTGCGTGCAAGAACAATAGTTTGATGACGCAATCCATCACCGCGGTCGGTAAACGTCGCCGAAAATTCGTCGCGATCTCAGCGCTCGGTAAAACAGTGCGTTTGCAGCTTGATTCGGGGTCCGACATAACCTTGATCGGTAATGATGAGTGGGTTCGGCTCGGTTCGCCAAGACTCAGCAAAAGTGAAGTGGTCGAGCATGCCGGTGGTAACGTGCTGGAGATTATTGGTAGATTTCGCTGCGCCGTTCGCGTTCTTGATCGCGAAGCCGAAATAGACATTGACGACGCGAAGCGAAGCGGCATGAATCTGTTCGGGCTAAATGCGATTGACGATCTCGAATTGTGGTCGGTGCCGTTGTCTGCATATCAGAAACCAGACGTTTCGCGGGACACGATGTGCGACGAGCGCACGGGGTTCGCGCGTGCGATACATCGTACGGTCGGCCGTGCTCAAACGCGATTCGCTGCGACAAGCAGTTCAGCACCACGGCCACTGGCTTGGCTAGGAACACCATGGAAGATTTTCCCAACCTATTCTCCGAAGAATTGCGTACGTGCCGCGACTATATTCGGATCCCGTCTCGGTCGGTTCCGTACGCCATGGAGGCCTTACTGGAGGCGGAGTTGCAGCGACTGGAAGCTAAGGGAATTATCGAACGCGTCGAGTACTCTAACTGGACAACTCCGATCGTCATTGTGCGAAAGAGTGACAGCAAAATACGCGTGTGCGCGGACTATTCGACGGGCGTAAACGCGGCTCTGGTCGACAACCGCCACCCTTTGCCTTGCGTCGAGAATGTCATGACTAGGCTTAATGGCAGCTGTTTCTTCAGCGTGTTGGATCTCAGCGATGCATTCTTCCAGCCGAGGATCACCGTGAGATCACCACAATCGCGACGCCCAAAGGCCTTTTTAGATTCAGGAGGTTGCCGTTTGGCATCAAAACGGCACCTGCAATGTTCCAGCAAGCGATGGATGCCACGCTGACTGGATTGGAGGGTGTCTACGCCTACCTGGACGATGTCGTGGTCACCGGCGCTAACCAGCAGGAACACGACTCACGCCTACGAAGTACGCTTCGACGTCTCGAAGATCGGGGGTGGAGACTGCGGATCGACAAGTGCAAGTTCGGCTTGGAGGAGATCAAGTTCCTCGGGTTGATTGTGAATTCGAGGGGGATATCAGCGGATCCAGCGGCTACCAGGGCCGTAGCAAATCTCCCTAACCCGAAGAACGTGTCGCAGGTTCAGAGTTTGTTGGGCATGGTCAACCATTATGGTAAATTCGTTCCACACTTGCACCAGATAAAGCAACCCCTGGAGGAGCTCACACGGAAGAACCATACCTGGGAGTGGAGTCATCGGCATGACCTCGCCGTGGAGAGGATCAAGAAAACCATGCTGAGTCCTCTACTGCTGGAGCATTACGACCCCAAGAAATCTCTGGTCGTGGCGGCTGACGCCTGTTCAACCGGAATAGGTGGCGCACTGCTCCAGCGCGATGCGAACGGCCGCGAAAGAGCTGTGTACCACATGTCGCAGAGCTTAACGGACTCCCAGAGAAATTATTCTCAGCTGGAAAAGGAGGCTCTGGCGCTAGTCACCGCGGTCGAACGTTTCCACAAGTTCGTGTGGGGACGGAAGTTTATCCTGCAGACGGACCACAAGCCGCTGGTCGCGTTGTTGCAGACTGACGACACCAAGGGTCTTAAACCCACAACCGCTGGGCTATAAGGTTGTTGGGCTACGATTTCAAAATCGAGCATGTCCGAACCCAGGATTTTGGACAGGCAGATGCATTGTCGCGCTTGGTGGAGGAATTTCGCCGTGATAATAGCGAAGAACTCCAGGTCTCGTGTGTGCGGGCAGTGGAGACAGAAGTGGTGGAAATCAGAAATTTCTCCATTGACTCGTTCGGGGCAGGCCTAAGGGAGAAGCTGAAGTCTGCGACCAAAGAAGACAAGGATCTGGTCGCCGTAATGACTGCTTTGAGGAATGGCTGGGCCGAATCTACAGATAAATCGGCAACCGTACAGCATTTCAGGACGCGCCGCGACACCCTGAGCATCGTGGACGGAACACTGATGCTGGGCGACAGAGTAGTCATTCCTCGACAGATGACACCTGGAATTTTAACCGCTCTACACAAGGGTCATCCGGGAGTCAAGCGGATGAAACAGTTGGCCCGAGAGTACGTCTATTGGCCGGGTATTTCGGTGGAAATAGAATGTCTCGTCCAACAGTGCAATCCTTGTGCACTAACAAAAAAATTGCCGATCAAGGTTCCACTCAATCCTTGGCCCATCGCAACCAAGCCGATGGAGCGAATGCATATTGATTATGCAGGTCCAGTCGATGGCCATTATATACTGGTGTTTGTGGACGCGTACTCCAAGTTCCTTGACGTGGGAATCACACCGACGATTTCTGCGAGTAGAACCGTGGACATATGCCGGGAGATCTTCTCAAGATACGGTCCACCCGAGGTACTTATAAGCGACCATGGCACGCAGTTCACTTTTTCACAGTTTGCAGGTCTGTGTACGGACATGCAGATCACCCACCTGTTATCACCAGTGAATCATCCGCAATCGAACGGACAGGCGGAACGAATGGTGGACACGATCAAAAGGGCGATCGCAAAGGATCCGAGCAACTGGAGGAAACAATTATTCCAGTTCCTACATAGCTACCGCTATACGCTCTGCACATCTGCTCCAGACGAAAGATCGCCAGCAGAGCTGTTTTTCGGTAGGCAGATGAACTCCCCATTTTCCAAGTTGGCGCCAAAACTGCGGGAGGAGGAGACCACTCCGTCTGACGCTGCTAAAAGGAGGAAAAACATGGAGGATCAGTTTGCGAGTCACCATGGCGCTCGATGGCGACACTTTGCAATTGGAGACTGAGTGGTGGTACTGCTCAGGAAAAACGTGCGACAAAAAGGTAAGATCGCGAAGATTTTGTCCGCAGCTCGCTACGCGGTACTACTGGATGGCGGCACGGAAATCGTGAGGCACGGCAACCACATTTGGAAGGGTGATTCCAACACGCCTCACCCAGCTTCTGGAGACGACGGCCCATCGACCTGCTTCGATGACGAACCGATCCTCGATCCAGCCCCCAGCGTAGGGGAGTCTCGCCAAGAAATTCGCGAGGAACAACCTTCAACCGCTGAAGACCATCGCCAACCTCATCGCGAAGACCGTCCTGAGGATCACCGCCATGGTACGCCCAGGAGATCAACGCGACATCGGATTCCGCCTCGCAGACTGGTACTGGACCCAGCAGCGGCTACTTATTCCCGATGGTGACTTTTCAAGGAGGGAGATGTTGGGTGAATGTTAGTTCACCCGCGCGGTCACGAGGGCGCGCCCGGGTGCCGGCACGCAGGTGTTGCGTGCACGGACGTGCGAGGCAGTTCCATCTCGGCACGAGTATAGAGACAGACGCTTAACCTTATTTTCTATCTTGTAACAATATACTTCAGTACCTTACGAATTGGGTGTTCGGTTACTTTCCCACCAAACTACGCGGGCATAACAGGGGTGATTCTCTAGCTAGAGTTGTCAAACGCGATACTCGCCGACAATCATGTGTCTCGCTGAGTTTCGTGGGCTGCGACGCTCGAAACAAGCGGGACTATACAATGTTGCACGCTAAGCAGTGACGAATCTGAAGTTCTGCAATTTCTAATCAGATCATTGCACAAGTGACGTCAATCGATTCCTTACAATTGTATATATAATGTTTGTTCATAACTGTTTTCTGCATAGGACGTGTAATAAGTGTATTTCATGTTCTGTTTCGGTGATTTGCTAATAAAAAAATGTGTAACCTAACAAACTTCATTTTCTGGGGACATCTCCTCATCTATTTTCCCTTTTCACTTATAATTCCTTACTAGAATATCGTAGCATAAGCACAATTTCAAGTAATCAAAATGAATTTTCTACGTTTGCAGTACCAGCCGACTGTCCGTTTTGTCGTGAACCCGAGGAGGAACAAATTCGAATACTTGTTTTATTTACACGTCTTTATTAAATAGCGTATTGGAGGTGACTTGACTGTACAAATTACCAGAGCTTTCTGACTCTTGTTCGCGAGATCCGAAAAGAACGTCGACAACCTGTAGAATCCTATTGGTGGTTGCTTTTGCGAGGGTGAGGAAATAGAAACTGGGATTGGTTATTGGCGGGGGTGGAAGTGGCATGCCGTGGAAACTTACTTTCTGCGTTTGAAGTGATTTCGCTTGGAAAAAGGGCTTTGAGTGAAAAAGCGCTCGTTTATGGCTAACAATAAGGCACGAACGCCTGAAAAGGTCTAAGGGTCCAAGTGGGTGACGAAAACCAGATATGGTGTAAGAGAAAGTCGCGCGGAAAGTGGCTAACGGTCGAAACGAATGACCCTGTCCAGATATGCAATTTGTGAAGGCTCGGGGTATCTAACACCTCCCCCCCTTAAGATTAATTTACGGTTCTTTAGAAGTAAATTAATTAGATTCGGCGTTATATGAATCGTACAATTTTGAAGTAGTACAGTGTTGTTTAGAATTGTTAAAAAAATCGCTTTTTAAAACTATGTGATTCAAATTTGCACAATGATTACGTAGGTATAGTTTGAAACGAGGCTTAATAATCAATAATTCGCATGTGAAATAGGTAAAGAGCGCATATATAAACACAAAAGTATTTGCTTATATCTAAAGAAGAGTGAATGTTATTGTATATTATTAACTAAAGAAATTAATGATAATAATTAATATTGCATACACTAATTTTTATGCTTATGACTATTTGATAAACTATATATCACGGTAACAATAAAACCGATAGGAACTTATATTGTATCATAAGGTAGAAGTTAACATTACTTTTAACTAAAGAAGAATATAAATATAGGATATATATTTTTTAAGTTTTTTTTTTGTACGTAAAAGTGATGCTTAATCACTGTGCTTCCATACATATTATTGAAACGCTATTAGATTAATCCATGTTTACAGAAGGGGCACGGGATGTTGATCTTCTCAACCCATGTATTACAATGGGTCTGGTTGGAAAGTCATCTTCATTGTGTTCGTTGGTATGATTGAACAATTGTGGATCGAACGCTCTTCTTTCCGATCCGCTCCTGTTTTCCTCTTCCAAAGTTTGTGACCGTTGAGTCCTCGCCACGGGTCCAGCGTTGACGTTGGTACTAATAGCGGGTACCGCCTATTAACCTCGGTCCCTTGATGAGGCACAGGTACCTGCTCAGTGGGCGTAGTATACCGCACCAGCGTAAGAGGTTAACAATGAATATTATCCCGGCAATGGATATTATTATGCTTAGCATAACCATATACCATGGGTTGTACTGACCTATAATTGGTTTATTTAGTTGTTCCTGTAGTAAAATGTCAAGTTGTTTGAGTTTATAAT